>OZ023268.1:18043746-18046246 GCA_964006375.1 Tillus elongatus | reverse complement strand
AGATGGCGCTATGGTTTGGGGACATAACGGAAAAACCTACTTTTACAGTGGCAACCTTTACTGGAAGTAAGTATTTTTTCTTTAGTTAAAAGGTCGCCCCAACCCAAAGGGTTGTTAGCGAGAGGTATTATATACAGCAACAAAAAAGCTTATCTGCGTTACAAAATAATTACAGTATAAACTCAGTTCATTGGTTGTTGTTGCTCTTACTTGGTGAAACTGGTCTACTGGACTACTTCTCTGGCTTCACTGTTGGGTTTGGTTTCTGTAAGTAATAAGGAAGTAGCCAGCGCTAAGCTAACTGGAACAAGAGTCCCTTCTGGATTTTAGATGTTCTAGGATGTTCTTTAACGTTTCTGTTAGTGATGGGTTGTTATTTAACAATCTGTTATTTTTTAACTGTTGCCGAGCAGCAACGGTAACCACCTTTTATGGATGTATAAAAATAACAGGTACAAAAAACGCTTTACACTACACTAGAATTTGGACTCGTATCTGTTTCTGTTCCACTGCAACTAGCTTCGATGAATAAACATCGGTTTTCATAGGCAACTGTTAAATCTTAACAGGATGAATGGACATGAGACTGGGAATGCTAAATATGTATGGCTATACAGTATAGAGCGGACTTTACTTCATAACATAATACTTAACACTTTATACTAATGACTAGTGTACTCGCTCTCACTCACAGCTTTGGGGACGTAGGATCGTAGATACAATAAAACTGTTAAATTTTAACAGGTTGTTGAAGGGGATACGGCATACGGACACTACTACAACAGTTAATCTGTTAAACTGAGAAACTTTTATTTTTGAAACAGTTGAGTTTCCAACTAGTATGTAAATCGAAATATTTAATAATAAAAAATGTGTTTGAAAAGATGAATTACTGTAAAAAGGTGTTATTACTTTCACTATAGACAACGCAAAAAAGGGTTATTTCACGTGAAATTAAAGTACTTATTTATTTAAATTTATATACATTACAGCTGCCTAGAACATTGTGACATGTATGACAGGGTCGCCATCTCAGTGCGAAACCCGGTAGTATGTTGTCAGGACAGCTCTGATTAACACAAAATGTTATAAATAGACTGTGTACAACCAACCAACAATTTTGTAAATTGTCAACCCTGGCCCATTTTCTTGCTTAATACCGGGACAAAGTATGTTATTATTATTATTTATTGGCAAAAATCATACATTATGTTAATACAATATGTCTTATGCGACTTGTGGTGTATCATATAACATAATTTAGAAGGTTGAATCCTAAATAGTTTGACAGTGTGACACCAAATTCAATAAACTTCAGATTGTGACGTACCAAACTTAAATTCTTTTTCTCTTCTATTTCGCACCTGCTAACACTTTAACCATCACCTTCATTTACCATACATCTCTGCTATTCCATAATGTCTTTCTAACTGCTATTCCCTCCAAGCAACTCATATTTTCACCAAAATTTTTAAATTTGTAGGAGATAAAAATTACTTTAGTTTGACAAATGTAAGGCTAGATGATGTCATTCCTATTAGTAACTATCAACCATGTAAGGCTACTGGTGTTTTTCTATTGTGTCAATCGAAATGGAAAATCAAGGGTATTCAAACACCGATATTTTTAACTTATTTTATATACACAGAGTGTAACACAATTATTCAAAGAACTTGCCGTGTGTTTAATCAGAGATATTCTTAGCTCCCATAAACGCGCCTCTCTCTGACCGGTGCGCCGGGTCGTTTTTACCTTACATGGTCGCACAGGTTGGGTTGAGACCCTCCCCGCTGCCCTCCTTACAAGTGTCGTCCTTGATCGTAGGGAGCTCAAAGCTATCACCATAAAAACTCCATTCTGACGAGCTCTAAGCCTGCCATCGGCCCCCCGACATTTTCATCTATCAATCAGGCTAGGATACTAGGCATAACACCCAACTCGCCTGCTGATCGGATGCCCGCGTCGGGAGGGTTAGGGCTGATCCGGCCCCTCCCTGTTAAGGATCCAAAGCGCTTCCTAGCAAGTACAGGCCTATTAATCTCATTTCAGTCATCTCTAAAGTGATGGAAAAGTATATAAACACCGAATTACTAAAATTTCTTGAAAACAAAGTCTAATCCACGACAGGCAGTATGGATTCCGTCAGCGCAGATCAACTGCCGACCTCCTATTCCTTTGTCACCTATTCTTGGAACAAGTCTATGGAACTACACGGTGAATCCCAGATTGTAGCTCTAGACATATCTAAAGCATTCAACCAGGTCTGGCACGCAGCGCTGCTTAATAAACTTCCGGCTATGGCCTTCTACCAAACTCTGTATCTGGACAGCAAATTTCCTCTCCAACCGGAGCATTTATGTTGTCGTGGATAGCCATTCCTTTAAACTGTATCCAATTAATGCAGGAGTCCCTCAAGGTTCAGCTTTAGCCCCTACTTTGTTTCTTCTCCACATTAATGACCTCGTCTCTCGCACATCCAACCCAATTCATAGTTACGCGG
>OZ023268.1:14580660-14758160 GCA_964006375.1 Tillus elongatus | reverse complement strand
TTCTTTCGAAAAAAATTTATATCTCCGGAATTAATAAAGTCAAGGCAACCAAATTCGGCACGCTTTATATCCTTATAGGAAAGTGACCTACCAAAATTTAGCTATGTAGGTCAAAAGACAAAAAAGTTATAGGCATAAAAAAAATTGGGTTTTCCTCAAAACGTCAAAGTTGCGATTTAAAACGTCAAAATCGGCAACATTTAGGCAAATAACTTGAATCTAATACGGGCTATGGAAATCAAATGTCTCAAAAAGAATGTTTTACAAACCCTGAAGTCTTAGTTTCAACCCTCATTGTCCTTCATTTTACTAAAATGTTTCCAGAAAATTCATTGCAAATAGACCCTTTCTCTGATGCTTGGCAGTAGCTTTAGCTATAGAGTTAATCGTTTAATGGTATATAATGTTTGTCGAATTTTCGTAAAAAATTAATAAAGCTCAATATATCCGTTATTATACAAGATATGAAAAAAATGTGTATATATTAATTATAGGGTGTCTTGAGCTACATCTTAAAAAATATTTGTACAATCACAGAATGGCCCATAAGTCGTTGGTGATACAAAATTTCTTTTTTTTTAAATCAAACTCGCCTTATGTTATTGCATTTTTGCGTTTTCCATCGAAATATAATGCATGTTTGTAAGAAAAGAAATTCTGGATGCAGCAAGTGCGTTATGGTAGCGAATTTTGATCAAATGCTTCATATTTGAATCGCTCAATTTGCTATTAACCTATAAGGTTGACCAAGAAACGAGTTTTTCCGGGAACACTTTAAGTTTACTTTTGGAAATTTTTGTACATTTTCACACAATAAAGTTATTTTTATGAAACATGGCACATTGTTTTTACTATATAGGTTATACTGGTAACAAAAATTGATGCCTGCTTTCTTAAAAAGATAACACATATTTGCAATAAAAACATTTTTATGAAAATACACTACCATAACGCAATTGCTGCGTCCAGAGTTTTTTGAATTATATGCGGAAAGGCAACAGCAGGATATAGAATATTATATAAAATATTGGATGAATATTTAGCTCACTTTGGTGCTAAAAGGGCCCTATCCAAACTCGCAATTTCCCCGTTAGTGATTTTTTTTCTACGAAAAAGAAAATGAAACCAAGTTATCATTTATGTACTTGCTTTAATTAGTTACCAATTAAGCTATCTTTAATCATTTTTCTCTTACAATGACCAACCCATTGTAATATGTTGTACCTAATCCCAATATCTTTCTCACAAATTATGTTTTATATACTAGGTCGCAATTGTTTTTGACACATGCATTCATATAAGCAAAATTAATGCACAAGGTGAGTTATTTTTACGTGAAACCTTCCTAAGCCAACTAAATTCAAATTCTCAGGCTATTAAATTTACGGTCTATCGCATATATAATACATGACAGGACAAATGCGTGTCTCACATCAATCGTAAGATATCAAATATTGTCGGTACTAGGCAACAAAAAATGGCTGGAACATGAATACTTTTTCAGTAATCAGAATTATTGACCATAAGTAATTAGACTTTTTCAAACAGTTTTTGGTTGATTTGTCATAAAAATCATCGCAATAAACTAATTTGTACCTTGACCCGGATATTATTGTATTACTACTTAATTTTACAGCAATTTCAATAGTTTTTAATAGACGAAATAAATTGACGATGAAGAACAAAACGCCATGGATACGGATAAGAATAAAACTCATTAGATAAATTATTATAATTTTTGTTACGCACTTGTAATTTTCAGACGTGGATAAAATAAACGTACCTACATATTTTGTATTTATTTCTATGTATTAATATAATAATTACATTCTATTTGCAGACTGTTACCATCTATAGGTACTATAACAAAAGCCTGGACGCAGCAAGTGCGTTATGGTAGTGAATTTTCATACAAATGATCTGGCAAAAATATTTTATTATAACTTTTTTTCTTGTAACACAGAAATCTAAATTCTGGTGTATAGTTTACTTATTATATCGTAAACCTACCTACCAAATTTGGTTATCATAGTTTTTTATTTTTTGAGATAATTTTTTTTTTCGAATGAAAACTCAAAATTTTTCCGGAAACCCTCGTCCGATTTCCTGACTAACGAACTTATCCAAGCCATTTACAAAAGGAAGGTACATGCCAAATTTTACCAAAATCGACCTATTATTTTTTGAGTTATCGGTAGTAACTGGAAAACTGCTCGAGTACAACCCGTCCCCAAGAAAGGATCCAAAGCGCTTCCTAGCAACTACAGGCCTATTTCTCTCCTTTCAGTCGTCTCTAAAGTGGTGGAAAAGTATATAAACACCGAATTACTAAAATTTCTTGAAAAACACAGTCTAATCCACAACAGGCAGTATGGGTTCCATCAGCGCAGATCAACTGCCGACCTCCTTTCTTTGGCACCAATTCTTGGAACAAGTATATCAATGACCTCCTCTCTAGCACATCTAACCCAATTCACAGTTACGCGGATGGCAGCACCCTCCACTCAAATATACAACATTATAAGCCTGTCTCTTCAGCCCAATTAGATGAGTATCGCAGACTCATGGAGAGTTCTGTCTCTGTGGATCTCCAAAAAATGTTAGACCGAGGAAGTAGAAATCTTGTACAATTCAACTCCACCAAATCTCAGTCTCAAGTTATTCCAAGTAATGAGTCCTTTTCACTTGTTGGCATTTCTGTGGATCGAAATCTCAATTGACACCAGCATGTTACGTCAATTGCAGAAGCGAGGGCTAAGAAATTACGTTTCCTCTTCCGGGCTCGCAATTCGTTTTCACCAGCTAATCTCTATAATTTATATACTTCACGAATAAAGTCAAACCTCGAATACTGTCCCCATATCTGGGGTGCCGCTGCCGCTTCTACACTCGCTATTCTGGACGCCATTAAGAAGAGAGCTATATGTCTCATCGGTGACCATACCCTCACCCAAAGGCTGCCATCCCTTGCTCAGCAATGTACCGTTCGTGACCTCTCTCTCTCTCTCTCTCTTTTATAGGTATCTGCACGTGCACTGTTCAGAGGAGCTTTCTTGCATAGTTCCTCCACCTGCTGCCCCCAACAGATCTACCAGGGGAGCAGAGCGAATACACCCTTTACTGCCGAGGTCACCAGACGTAAAACATCTTGTTATGCCCGCTCTTTTGTCCCGAGGACTTCCAAGTTGTGGAATTCCTTGCCGGCACATGTTTTTCCTTCTCCTCCGAACCTCCAAACCTTCAAGTCCAGAATTAACAAGTTGCCTCTTTCATCCTTGTCGACACACACGGTACGATAGTATTTAGGCTGTAAGCCCTCGTCGTGTGTTGTTGAAATATATATATATATATATATATATATATATATATATATATATATATATATATATATATATATATATATATATATATATATATATATATATATATTTATATATATATATATATATATATATATATATATATATATATATATATATATATATATATATATATATATATATATATATATATTAAAGCAGGCAACTCCCAGTTTTGATTTTAATTCTATCTTACACTATAATTAACAGAATCTTCTCCACATGACTTTGTACACCTGTGGTCTTGTCCTAGCTACATTTTCGCGCGTTTCGTTTTATTTTTTGTTGGGATATAAATACTTGTGCTGTTCATAAACCAACTGTAAGCTGTGTAGTAGCTGTGGAAACCAATTTTACCAGGTGCTACATTAACACAAGTATCCGGCCATATATTAGGAACGAATAATCTTCCAGCTTCGAGAAAAAAATAATTATAAAAAAAGTGACCAAGAGAAATTGCTGGAAATTATTTGCAAGTTTATAGTATGACCGCTGGGGGCGTAATTGTGACATCAAAACGGAAAAACAACATTTTCTCAAAAAAGTATGAAGTAGGGCATGTCGACAAATATCATTGTGTTAATTTGCACTGTTTGCTGACCAAAAAAGTTTGATGAACAAGAAAGTTTGAGGTGTCATTTTTCTTACCTTAAATAAAGTTAGGAGGGCGGGGGTAGAATTTTCTTCTGAAAAAGCTCAGAACAACGATTTGGCTTGACCGATATTTTTGAACTTGGTCTGGTTTGGAAGAGCCTTTTATGCCTTATTTTCAGTTAAATAGCCGCTAAAGGGTGTTATGCTAAAAACTGCCAAGTTTGCGGTAGTTTTCTAAAAATTTAAATGCGACGATATATACTTTTTTTACATAGTTTGATAAAGCAAAGAAGGCTCAATAATGCGGCGAACACCGCAGTTCGATATCTTTTTTTATATCGGAAATGTTAACAAAAATGTGATGAAAACATAGAGACTTAACGCATTAAACGACACGTCATTTTCTATTAGGCCAATTTTGTAAGCTTTAACATACATTTATAAATGCTCAGTTGCATGATTTTAAGTAATAATTAAAAGATATTAGAAAAATTCGTTATTAACACTTTTATTACAATCCATTAAGTCGATATAAGTCAAGTAAGCCTTGGAAACAAAGGTGACCATGTCAAAAATTCAACAATTTTCATGTCAGAATATTATTATTCCGCGTTCACAGTGTTACGGTATTTCTTTTGTGTTTTGAGTGAATTTAAAAACAAAAAGTCACTAGTGAGGAGATCCCGACTTTTGAATTTTGAAAAAAATTCTTCAAATAAGCGCTAATTAGGCCCCCCAGAACAGATACCCTGGGTCAGCTTCAATTTTCATATGTTTATATATATATATATATATATATATATATATATATATATATATATATATATATATATATATATATATATATATATATATATATATATATATATATATATATATATATATATATATATATATATACAGGGTCGCTGATAAGTCTGGAAACGGTCGATTATCCGGGAAAATATACAAGGTGTCGAAAAAAGTTTTATACAAAAGTTTTTGGGTTCTTCAATGTCTACTAGGCAGTGATAATTTCATTTATACAGGGTTGGTCATACAGGCGTGGCACACCAATATTAATTTTTTTTAATGGAACACCCTATATATTATTCGATATTTCAATCCTTCTCTTAATTTTGAGCAACATTTATCAGAAGCATGATGTACATAAACTCAATCGTTTCCGGGTAAAAAAATAAATAAAAATAAACGCTACTGTTTTTAAAATCTATTGGATGAAGAACAAAAATAAATGAAAAGTAGAATATCTCTTGAAAACAATCTGTGAGTGTGAAAAGAACCGGTTGCGATGTTTTTAACATTGTTTGGAATCCCAAGATAAGATAAGATGCCCATAAGAAACGCAGTATTATTCTTTTGTTTTAAAATGTTTCCAGGACAACGAATGTCAAACATTCATTCAGTGTCAACAGTTTTGAAACATTAGTAATTTAGTGTCAACAGTTTTTGTGCAAAATGGCAAGTTTAAGTGAAACCGAACGTATCGAAATTTTAATGATGATAGGGTACGGTGATAGAACACGAAGTTTTGCTCAAGTGGTGATTATGTTCAATGAGTTGCATCCTGAGCGGGAATCGATCTCCAAATCCACAGTTTCGAAAACTTTGCATCGTTTTCACGAAACTGGCGGTATCAAGGATAAACCTAGAACTGGAAGGCCAGTAACCGTTACAAATGAAGAAAATTCTTTGAATGTAATATTGGATGTGGTGGAAAATCCGAAAACTTCGGCACAGCAATTGGCTTTAAATCACAATATGAGTCGATATTCAATTCAAAAGATTACGAAGCGGGAAAAGTTCCGTCCATATAAAATTCATTTATTGCAAGAACTGAGTGAAGACGATTTTGATCGCAGAATCGAGTTCTGTGAACTTATTATGGAGAAGTTACGCCAAAATTTTAACTTTGCCAACCACATTTTGTTTTCCGACGAAACTACATTTTGTTTGAATGGACAAGTCAACCGACACAACTGTAGGTACTGGTCAGACGAAAACCCACATTGGATGGAACAAATTCACACCCAAAGACCGCAAAAAGTAAATGTTTGGTGTGCTATTATTGGTGGACATATCATATGACCTTATTTTATACACGGTAATTTGAACTCTGCTCGATATTTGACACTTTTGCAAGAATCAATTGTTCCAGACGTAAGTCGATTATTTCCGAACAATAACGACCCAAATCTACCAGCGGAAGAAATATGGTTTCAGCAGGATGGGGCACCCCCTCATTTTGGAATTGAGGTACGGGAATATCTGAATCAAACCTTTCCTGGCAGATGGATAGGGCGCAGGGGAACTATTGAATGGCCAGCTAGGTCTCGCGACATGACGTCGCTTGACTTTTTTTTGTGGGGTCATGTAAAAAATTTAATTTACCAAAATAGACCGCAGAATATTGAAGAGTTGCAAGCAAGGATTGTGCATGAAATTAATAACATTCCTCAAAACGCTCTTGTAAATGCAGTGCAATGTTTTGTTAAGCGATTTCATTATTGTCAGGAGGTCAATGGAGAACACTTTGAACATCTTATAAAATAGGATTTCAAACAATGTTAAAAACATCGCAACCGGTTCTTTTCACACTCACAGATTGTTTTCAAGAGATATTCTACTTTTCATTTATTTTTGTTCTTCATCCAATAGATTTTAAAAACAATAGCGTTTATTTTTATTTATTTTTTTACCCGGAAACGATTGAGTTTATGTACATCATGCTTCTGATAAATGTTGCTCAAAATTAAGAGAAGGATTGAAATATCGAATAATATATAGGGTGTTCCATTAAAAAAAATTAATATTGGTGTGCCACGCCTGTATGACCAACCCTGTATAAATGAAATTATCACCGCCTAGTAGACATTGAAGAACCCAAAAACTTTTGTATAAAACTTTTTTCGACACCTTGTATATTTTCCCGGATAATCGACCGTTTCCAGACTTATCAGCGACCCTGTATATATATATATATATATATATATATATATATATATATATATATATATATATATATATATATATATATATATATATATATAGGGTGGCGCACTGAAAACGAAACAGACCGATTTGCGCTCACAGAATTTTTTTTAAGAAACGCTGAAACACGTCAATTTTAATATTGAGGGGGACATGTTCTGACAGAAAACTCAGCTTTGTCGCAACAACTCCTTACGGGTGGTAATAACAACCCTTATATTTTAAATAGGGAACATGGGTCGAGTGTTACATCATTTGAAAGCTCTTTCTTTTCTGAATTCAGCACACAAATTTTTTTGGAAGTTTTATTAACTCGTTTAAAAATTATTCACAGTTGAAGATGCAAAAACGCATTTCACTCATTCCGATAAAAAATGTGCTGATAGTCAATGTTTTGTTGGTTTGTAAACAAAAAATTGACTACCAGAACATTTTCTATCGGAATGAGAGCAATGCGGTTTATTATTTCAGTTTATCGGTCGGTTTGATACTTGATAGTACTACCGAAAATTAATTTCACAATGGTGTATTCTGTAGAAGAAAGAGCTGAAATAATTACTCTTTTTTTCAAAAACGATGACTGTGCCAACCGAATGGCAAATTTGTTTGATGAACGACATCCGAACAGACATGTTAACATAAAATACATTTTGGAGTTAGTTGCAAAGTTTCGACAAAGTGGTTCAGTAGCCAACAAAAAACAGGATCCTGAACGTGAATTTCCGGTTAGAAATGAGACTACTGAGATTGAAGTTTTAGGACAAATTGCTGCAGACCCAACTTTGAGCACGAGAAAATTGGCCACTGTTTCAAACATCAAAAGAAGAACTATTCAGCGAATATTGAAGCATCATAAATTTCACCCGTATAAAATTAATCTTGTACAACAACTGAATGAATGATTTTGTTCGGCGGCTGGAGTTTTGTGAAGTTATGACTGCACGAATAGCTGATAACGGGAACTTTCTGTTTAATATCTGTTTTTCAGACGAGTGTACGTTTTTATTAAACTCTACAGTCAATCGTCATAATTGTCGTTATTGGGCAGATAATAATCCAAGAAATTTTCACAAAGTCCACACTCAAACTCCACAGAAATTGAATGTCTGGACTGGCATTTTTGGAGACCGTTTAACCGGACCAATTTTTCTTGATGGCAATTTGAGTGGCGAAACGTATTTGGAGTTACTAGAAGATATCGTTTACCCTCTACTAATTGACAAGAAAATCAATTAGTGTTTCAACAAGATGGAGCTCCTCCGCATTTTTTGCAACGGGTTAGAGAGTTTTTGAACAGAGGGGACAAGGGATTGGGCGTAGAGGTGCTATTAAGTGGCCCCTTAGATAACCGGATTTAACTCCTTTAGACTTCTTTCTATGGAGCCATTTAAAGAGTAGAATTTACGCAACAGAACCGGAGTCTCTGGAAGAATTACGACGACGCATTGTTGAATAATACCGTCTAATAACGCCATAAATGCTCCAGAATGTCAGAGCACGTTTTGAACAAAATTTGTACTTTTGTATGGAAGCTGGTGGTCAACAATTTGAACACTTATTTAACTGAATAAACATTTTTGAACGTTTAGTTTTGTGTTTTAGTTTTTCTTAACGAAAAATTGACTAATTATTGCATTTCTTATCACAATGAATGAAATACGTTCTTGCAACTCCAACTGTGAATAATTTTTAAACGAGTTGATAAAACTTCAAAAAATATTAGTTTGCTGAATTCAGAAAAGAAAGAGCTTTCAAATGATGTAACACTCGACCCATGTTCCCTATTTAAAATATAAGGGTTGTTATCACCACCCTTAATGGGTTGATGTGACAATGTTGAGTCTTATGTCAAAACATGTTCCCCTCAATATTAAAATTGACGTTTTTCAGCGTTCCTAAAAAAAATTTCTCTGGACGCAAATCGGTCTGTTTCGTTTTCAGTGCGCCACCCTCTATATCTATATATATATATATATATATATATATATATATATATATATATATATATATATATATATATATATATATATATATATATATATATATATATATATATATATATATATATATATATATATATATATATATATATATATATATATATATATCACACCGATAACTCAAAAAATAATGGACCGATTTTGATCAAATTTGCTGGGTACTTTCATTTTGCATATGGCTTGGCTAAGTTTGTTAACCAGAAAAATAGGCCCATGCTTTCCCGGAAAATGTTGTGTTTTCTTTCAGAAAAAGTTTATATCTCCGGAGATAACAAAGCAAGGCGAACCAAATATGTTAAGCGCATTTGACATATCCAGTATGGACCATGTCCCAACATTTTGGTCCCGAGGTTTAAATACAAAAAAGTTATAGGCATTTAAAAAAAAAGGGTTTTCCTCAGAACGTCAAAGTCGCGATTTGAAACGTCAAAATTAGCAAAAATTAGGCAAAAAACCTGAATCAACTACAGACTATGTAAAGAAAATGTCGCAAGAAGAGTGTTCTGCAAACCCTTAAGTTTCAGCTCCAGCCGTCATGGTCCTTCACTTTACTAAAACATTTCCAGAAAATTCATTTCAAATAGACCCTTTCTCTGATGCTTTGGCAGTAGTTTTAGTTAAGTTTATGTTTTAACGGTCTATAAGTTTTAGCTAATTTTCGTAGAAAAAATTCATTAACGAGGAGATCGTGATTTTTGAATTTCAAAAATATTTTTCAAATGAGTGCAAACTAAGCCTCCCTGGAATCAATATCGGGTTTAGTGTCAGTTTTTATCTGTTTACATAAATCTGTTTACATATATACAGGTGACGCATTTCTACGGTAAAGCTCAATATAATTTTTATTATACAAGATACGAGAAAAAGTTATATACGTTAATTATATGGTGCCTTAAGCTGCATCGTATATAATTATTTTGATAATCACAGGGTGGCCCATAAGTCGTTGGTGATATCTAACTTTTTTTTTCGAACAGCCTTATATTATTGCATATTTGCATTTTTTATCGAAAGATGATGCATGTTGGTACAAAGAAAACCGAGGAAGTGCGTTTTGGTAGCGAATTTTCATTACATGCTTCAAATTTAAATAACTCAATTTGCAATTTGCTGAAGGTTTGTCGGCTAGGAAACCAATTTCCTCGGAAATATTTTAAGTTTGTTTTCGGATAATTTTTGTACATTTTCAAACAATAAGTTATTTTGATAAAATATGGTACATTATTCGTACTATATAGGTTATACCAGTAACCAGATTGATACCTGCTTGCATTAGAGAGACACATTTGCTATTAAAAACATTTTTATGAAAATTCACTTCCATAACGCACTTGCTGCGTCCAGACTTTTTATTATAATCAATTTGTGCTCAAAGCTGTGAGATTCGTAGTTTCTGAGATATAGCCGGTTACCTGTCTTAATGAAACACTCGGTACATTGTGAAGACAGAGAAAAAGCAGCTCTTTCTGTAAATGCAACTTTTGAACAGATTCTCGCCAACGTAAAATCGTTGATTTGACACATCCCACGACATCAGATATCTTACATATTATCATACATTATCTTTCAAATGCACCCAACGATATTCGTTTATGTATATAGAACTTGTGACAAAGTATTTCATTAATAAGTTAATAGGTCATTTCATGGGATCAAAGTAAGCTAATCAAGTCAAGTATTGTTCATTCGCCACAGTCGGGATATATTTTTGATCTTTTCTATGAATGCGCTCACACAAGGTTTAACATAGAATCGTGGAAATTCTGAAAAATTGCTGCGTGTGCAAAATGTCGTAAATATTTAATTAACGAGTTAAAAGAAACAAAATTGAAACAAATCGATTTTACCCTGCCACCTAATAACAAAAGATTAAGATCTGTGTATTTTTATGTGCGTGTTTATCTCTTAGTCAATCGTCATAATTTAGGCGAATATGTTACCAAAAAAATTGCCCTAATTTAACCTACTACTACTATTACTACTACCACCCTTGATAATATTCATATAGAGAGACAGGCAAGCTCTTCATGCGACCGAGGGTAAGTCATAGTATTTCCCTCGGAGCCCGTGCAACGGTCTTTCCGGCCGAAATGTACGCCATCCTTCACTGTGTGCGGGACAACAAGAGGAGGGGCCACATCAACAAGCGAATCCTCATAGCCACAGACAGCCAGGCAGCCCTTAAGGCCTTAAGCAGCCCACGGGTGAATTCCTCGCTGGTGAGTGAGTGCCGAGACGAGACGAGCGACCTGGCTGGAAAGAATGAGGTCACCCTCATCTGGGTGCCGGGTCACTTGGGGGTCAAAGGCAATGAAGAAGCTGACACTCTCGCGAAGAGAGGGTCAGCAGAACCATTTATGGGACCAGAACCGGCTCTGGGAGTGACAAAGAGCACTGCCAGTGAAGCCATTAAGTCCTGGGTCAGAAACCAACACAAGGTGTACTGGGCAGACTGTCTAGGGCTCAGACATGGGAAGTCAATAATTGACGAACCCAGTTCAAAGAGAGCTGTGGAGCTGCTAAATCTTAGCAGAGGACAGCTCAGAAACATAACAGGTCTCTTGACGGGGCACATGGCTGTCAAGAAACACCTGCATAAAATGCAGACTCTGCGGCGAGGGGGAGGAGTCAGTCCAGTACATCTTGTGAGAGTGTAAAGCTCAGTCTAGACCGGAGACAGAGCATTATAAAACTTCACCCTACCAATCGCTGTACAGACTAGTTCAAGGCACAGTGATTCTGGAATCGGTGGAGTAAAAATACTAAGGGCGTGCATAATAAACCAAAGTTTGCAGTGCTATGGCGGCGGCAAAACCGTGGACGAGCCCTAAGGGAGGAAAAAAAGCTCTTTATGCACTATACTACTGCTGCCCTCCTGCGCCTGACTTATACAGGCTGCCCCAAAAGTAATCATCCACTGAGTAACAGTATATTACCTACAGATGTAGAGATTCCTTCTCCGGCTTCACAAGTGTTTCTTTTGTTCTTTGTAAACAGTTTCGATTCTTTACTGCAACGTCAGACAGGAGAAAAGCGAATTTATTCATATGCATTTAAGACAACTACAAAAAAAGTTGTCCTATGTTAGAGTCAAAAAAATTCTTTTAAGATAAATAATATAAAATTGATAGATGACAGGTGACGTCTTAAAGTGTCTATGTAATGTATGTCAATATTTAACATGAAAATAAATTCAACTTGTAACAATAATAACCATAAGAGCAATCATCGTCATTGTCGTGTATGTGCTTTTATACTTCTAAGTCCCCAAAAAGTCAAATTTTTGCTTGTCATTACAAAAATGTTGTGGTTCTATGCGGTTATCGATAATGTTGAGTACCCATAGTATGTATTGCAAATGTAAATTTGTCAACGTGGTGATTCTTAAATCCAGGAATATATGCCTTGTATCTGGTATTTAAACTTCTAGAAGTTTGACCGATGTAGACTATTACAGTGTATTGCTTATTAATTCCAGTTTTTTTAAGAAGCATTATTTTTCTTTTGAAAACAGCAAATTATTCCTCATGTTGTTAGATTTAAAAGCTATCCTGGTATTTGTACTGGCATTCAATATTTTCGAAACACATTTTGAAATGTTTTCAAAAAAAGTCATAGCTATATGTGTTGTTATTTTTGTCCCTAATGTTTGTAAAAATTAAATAAAGCACCAATTAACATTTTTTCCTCCCATTATCTTTTCTATTATTTTAACAGTTTAAAAAACAGAATTTTGTAACCTCATTGAAACTGCATAAAGCTCCAAGTCGCGTTCAGAAGCAAAACAACTTATCTGTGGCAAAAAAGGACCAAACGCGGCGTCAGAAACAATAATTTCAACACCGCCACGAATAGAACAAACTCGTATGTATTCCGATGTGAGTTTAAAACCATTGGGTAATATTATGTAGTAGCAGTGGTGGGGAGGCCAACGCCAAGCAAGTAAGCCACAATGGGCCTTTTTTGCCAACCCCAGCAACACAGCAACCTTGCTCTACTATTCCTCGGTTCCGTCGCCAAACCTCCTGGACGTCAAAATGAAGGCCGTGACGGTCTTCAATTGGACGGTACTTACCTGATTCCTCTGCAGAGTCCTCGATCCGAGCAATTCTGCTAGAAGACTCCAAAAAGCCTCGCATTTACACAGGTAGTGGTAGGACGTTTCTTCATCCTCGCCGCATTCCTGGCAAATTGGATTCCTCTCTACCCCTATCAATGTGAGGTGTCTTCTAAGGGCGCAGTGGCCTGTCAGCACCCCAAAGATGCGGCAAAGCGTAGGTCGACTTATACCGAGACGCCAGACAGTTTTATCTCTGTCCGGCCCCTCCACGAAGTCCCTTGCCTGCCTACAGCCACCAACCGACCCCCAGTGCCTCTGCATTGCTTTTTCTGTCCACCTGTCTAAGGCGACAGAGACCGTCTTCCTGATTATGCCTATCGCAGGCTCTGGGCCACAAAACGGCCGCCGGGTACCAAGCCTAGCGAGATTATTCGCCACCTCATTCCCCGCTACGCCACAGTGTACCGGAACCCACACCAGTTGCACCTCCTTTGTCCTGGCTAGTCCTTTGAGGGCGTCAGCGCACTCCTGAACCAGTGTCGACCTGATTCTGTCCGCGCAGACTTCCCGGAGGACCGCCTGGCTATCCGAGCAAATGTACACACATTTCTCTCCTCCTCACATCTTGTCTATTGGCCACAGACAGGATAGCCAACACCTCTGTTTCGAATGCCGTGGTATATGCGCCAAGAGCATAACTCCCGCGCACCCCCAGGCCTTCGATGTATATTCCCGCCCCGGAGGATTGTTGATCCTCTAGCCGTGATCCGTCGGTGAAACAGACTAGGCCTGCGGGATGGAATGTAACCTCATTTTCCCTCCACTGATCCCTACTGGGGATCCTAAGGGTATATGGCCTCGTCAACCTAATATCATCCTCGGCATCCCGTACCTTGATGGCGGAAATCGGAATTACCTTTTCCACCTCATTGGCAACTCTTGCAAGCCCTATTACTGCTCCCTCTCCGCACCAGTTTCCAGAGTCTCGTATTCTGAGATGTGACGCCATAGCCTCCCTTCTAATACATATGGGAAGCGGTGGAAGTGTAAGCAAGACCTCTAGCGCGGCTGAGGGTGTCGTCCTCAAAGCGCCTGTGATACCCAGGATTGCCAGCTTTCGGAGTTTGGCCAGCTTCCTGGTGGTAGTTTGGTTCACACCACACCACCAGACCAACGCCCCATAAAGGATTCTCGGCCTGACGATCGCAGTGTAAATCCAGTGAAGGATCCGATGATTAAGTCCCCAGGGTGATATTATAAGAACCTAGTTGCGCTCAATCGCCCAATGCTATGAAACAAACAAAATACTTACTTCTTGCTGCAAAATAAATATATCAACCAAGTCTAACTTGTTTCTTAGCCCCTGTACATTAACGTGGGATACTTTCGTCAAGATGTTATCATGACTGCAAATAAATACACCACAAAAAAGAATTGTTGATTAACGTATGATTCATTGATTGTTGTTACCCTTGCTTGGTGAAACTGGTTCATGCTAAATACAGACTTTGAGACTACTTATCTGACTTCACTGTTGGGTTTCGTTTCTGTAGGTGAAGGGAGTAGCCACAGCGTAAGCTAACTGAAGCAAGAGGCCCTTATGAATTCTAGATGTTCTAGGATGTTCTCAACGTTTCTGTAACAGGTTTCGCTGCTTGACAGCATCCTCAGATAGATAAAAATTGAATTGAATCATGATAATCATGATAACTACAAATAAAGATCTGTTTCTATGTTATGATGTTTTGATCAAAAAATAATAATTTAAAATTGAAACTAAAATAAAACACAGATGACTGATGAGGCCTTTAAAATTCTACGTGATGTATGTCAATATTTAACATAAAGATAGAACTAACCTATAACAGTAATAAAGCAGATCATATACAATAAAAAGATCGGTATACATCAATTCATTATCTTATTACAATTTTTTCAAAAAAATAGTTAGATTTATTTTGTTTGATTTATTTAATTAGGAACAAGAATATCCAAGAAAGGGAATTCATTAAATCAGTTTGCTCATGTAAAACAAGGTATCTATTGGCGTGTGTGTGCTTTTTGACTTCTAAAGCTTCAAAAAAGTCTGGTTTACGCTTGTCATTACAAAAATGTTGTGGTTTTATGCGGTTAGTTACTGCAGATCTATCTTGGGTATCAATAATATGTTTTGCAAATGTAGATTTGTCAGCGTGGTTATTTCGAAATGCAGAAATATGTTCTTTGTATCGGGTGTTAAAATTTCTAGAAGTTTGGCCTATGCAGATTGCGTTACAATGTGTACAAGTTAATCTATACACTCCAGCTTTTGTCAAGAAACAAGATTTTTCTTTCGCGTCGTGTTGTAAAATTTAAAAGTTACCTTTGTATTTCTACAGGTATTTAAAATTTTTGAAATGTTTTCTGAAATAGTTCCAAAATAAGTTATCGAAACATACCTGTTGTCTTTTTTGTCTTTAATATTTGGATACATCGAATTGATCGCTAATTTGCAGTCTTTTCTCTCTATCATTTTATTTATTATTTAAACAGAGTAGCCATTATTAAATGCTATTTGCTCAATTATTGAAATTTGTTTTTAAAAATTGTTTTGGGGCATAGGTATTGAAAATGCACGATGTATCATAGAATGATAGGCTGATAGCTGTTGTGAAAAACGATGATATGAATCGTATGGTATGGTTGTGTCAGTGTAAGTTGGTTTCCTATATATTGAAAAGTCAAATCAATTATTTTCTAACTTTCTAATCGTTAAGTCTAAAAAATTTATACAACTATTAGCATCTTCTTCTAAAATAAACTTAATATTTGTGTGAAGGTAAAAATAAAATTTAAAAATTCATTTAATTCTGCATGGCTCTTTTGAAAACATGCTAAAATATTATTTACGTATCTGTACCAAAAGAAAATATTATACGAAAGTTCTGATGTTAAAATTTGGTTTTCTAAGTTTAACATAAATATGTTAGCTAATAAAGGAGACAACGGTCTACCCATAGGTAGGCCTTCATTTTGCATATAAATTTTATCATTATATTTAAAATAGTTTTGTTTTATACATTCGTTAAAAAGATTCATTATTTCTTGCCTTTTTATGACATTTACGTTCTTCTCTATTAAAACGTTTTCTAATAGGAGTAAACATTATCTAGGAGGTACCTTAGAGCATATGCTATAAACATCAAACGAGGCTAATATACTAGTTGTGGGAATAATTAAGTTATTTAATTTTTGTGTTAGTTTATAAGAATTCATTTGTAGAAACGAGACTCAACAGTGAAGCCAGAAAAGTGGCCTCCAATCCTGTTTATGGTAACGTATGATTGTTTATTAGATTGTCTACATTTGTTTCTACACCGAGGCAGGACCCTTCAGATGAGTGTCAAAAGAAAACAGTTACACGAGTGCCTTTAGGCCACATATCCGGAGCTATGATTTCAACTGCATTTCCAATATTAAGGCGTAGCTTATAAGAGGAGTAATAATTAGGAAATTTTGAACACAGACCGGTTTCGTTCTTCTTTCGGCTTCTCAATATGGCACACCTGCGCACCACCAAGTCGGCCTGAAAGCAGGCATTGCCATCATTTTGGACTGCTCTATATGCCATACCTGCGCACTAACAAGTTGGCCTGAAAGCAGATATTGCCATAATTGCCAGCGGGGACGTGGTAATTTCAGAATCTCTGGTTTTAAAGGAACCGAAAGTGGGCTCATCGACGGGTCCTATTATTTATTTTTATAACTTAATTTATTCCGTATTACACATGGCTTTTGTCCTGAACCTGCCTCGCCTTTCGTCACTAGTTGGACACATCCTAGAGACTACGTGGGAATAACTTTAATATGACGAAGGAAGAGCAGCGTACACATTTTTGACTCAACTTTTTTTTTCATCGACGCTTCAATGAATGGAACAGTCTACCCAGTAAGACGGTGGCAGCGGGGAGCATTGGTGCCTTTAAATCACACATATAAATAAAATACGACAAGGCAAATATATTTACAAATAAAAATGTGTGTATAAGTAAAACAGTATATAAAAGATGTATAAAGAATATAAATATCATTAATCTAAAAACTACTGTAACACATAAAAATGATGGCGAGAACCAAATAGTACAAGAAAATACTTTAATTAATAAAAATTCACTAAAATGTAACACTATGCAAACATCAAATCACACATTGGGACTTTAAAATTTTCGCTTATGTTATAAATAGCTGTTTCTGAAAGATATTTCTGTAATTTTTTCTCAGGGCCGGTGTGGATAGTCGACGTGTTTTCAGAAAGAGTTTGTTAAATATTTTTATCACATAATACCTTGCATTTTTTTCAAGTCTTTTCTGTTATTCTGGTATGAGGCTGCAAAATATTTTCTTTTTCGCGCAAACCATAGCTATGTTGCTGTTCATATGCACGAAAGAAGCTGTCTTTTACAAAAGTAACACATTATAATATATATATATATATATATATATATATATATATATATAAGTAACACATTATAATATATATATATATATATATATATATATATATATATATATATATATATATATATATATATATATATATATATATATATATATATGTATGTATGTATGTATCCAAAAATAATGGTTACAATTGAAGCCAGAGATCAAAATGTGCCTTTCCGAAAATAAAGGTGTTTAATTAAGTTAAATTCACCAGAAATGATAAAATATTCATCTTAAAAAGGCCTGAAAACAATGGAAATCAATAACAAAAATTCTGCAGTCACTAATAATTTGATACTGCCATGAATAATCTTGCAGAACGTCGCGCTTTGTTGTTGACAATTTTTTTAAATAATGATTCTGTTATTCTTACAAAAAGACAGTTTTGTACTCGTTTTAGTTTGAATCATCCGACTCGGAATACGATATTAAGATGCATAGCGCAATTTAGAACAAGCTTGTTGTTTCTAGAAACGAAATCAACTGGTAGGGCTGTATTAGCTAGAACTCCTGAAAATGTCCCCTGTGAGTCCGGGGACTAACTAAAAAAATACGCCCATGGTAACTCCTGCCTGTCGTACGAGGCGACTAATCGGAGTCAAACAGGTGGTAGTGGACTTTTCCTTTACGTGATAGTAAAGGATTTTTTCACGCCCGAGGAGGTAACACCCCTTACATCAAGGGGCCGGTGAAGACCCAACGGACGTTTCTGTTTCTGGTGTATGAGTCGGTTCCCTTATAAACAAAAATGATGATGGCTCCCCCATCTACAAAAGATTTCAGAGATAAGATACCCATCCATTCGGATCTCCGGGAGAGGGGTGTACAGGGGGCGTCGGCATCAAGATTTAACTTATTCTTCTCGATTATATGTGGCCCAAATTCTAACCTGAACTCCGTCCACCATTTCCTCCAGGCTAATAGGCCCCAACTCCTCTTCCTCACCGAAATACAAATCCGTGACAAAACAGCCACTAATCACCATAATTTCCCGCTTCTTATTTCCTCTGGATTGCATGTAGGCGTGTACGCATACGTCCGTAGCAATCTACACTGCACCAGACTTCCCAATTTAGAAGATGGAAGAAAAGACATACTTTGGATGAAACTCTCTCTCAGGCTGCAACTAAACTCATCTGTTGCATTTACCGGTCACCTTCTGACAACAACTTTGTCCAGCTCTTCGAATACCTTTCTGAAAAAACCGACCATCTGATTTCTGAATGTCCTTCCTCCGAGGTCACTATTCTTGGTGACTTCAATGTCCATAACAAGGAATGGCTAGTATCTTCAAAAATCGATCCACAAAGGAGAGCAGCGGAGGCCTTTGCAGTCAGCAATTCTTTAGCTAATATGAACAGGTCTGGCACGCAGCGCTGCTAATAAACTTCCGGTCTATGGCCTACCACCAAAACTCTGTATCTGGACAGCAAATTTCCTCTCCAACCGGAGCATTTCTGTTGTCGTGGATGGCCATTCCTCTAAACTGTATTCAATTAATGCAAGAGTTCCTCAAGGTTCAGCTTTGGCTCCTACTTTGTTTCTTCTCCACATCAATGACCTCCTCTCTAGCACATCCAATCCAGTTCACAGTTACGCGGACGACAGTACCCTCCACTCAAATAAACAATATTCTAAGCCTGTTTCTTTAGTCCAATTAGACGAGGATCGCAGACTCATGGAGGGTTCTGTCTCCGTGGATCTCCAAAAAATATTAGACTGGGGAATTAGAAATCTTGTACAATTCAACCCCACCAAATCTCAGTCTTGCTTTCATAAGAGATACACCAGCCCTAGACCCATCGCAATTAACAATCAAGGTATTCAAAGTAATGAGTCCTTTTCACTTGTTGGCATTTCTGTGGATAGAAATCTCAATTGGCGCCAACATGTCACATCAATTGCAGAAGCGGCTGCTAAGAAATTAGGTTTCCTCTTCAGGGCTCGCAAATACTTTTCACCAGCTAATCTCTATACCTTATATACTTCACAAATAAGGCCAAACCTCGAATACTGCTCCCACATCTGGGGTGCAGCTGCCGCTTGTACACTCTCTATCCTGGACTCCATTCATAAGAGCGCTATACGTCTCATCGGTGGCCTTACCCTCACCCAAAGGCTGCCATCCCTTGCCTACCGGCGTGCCGTTGGTGACCTCTCTCCTTTATAGATATCTGCACGGGCACTGCTCATAGGAGCTTTCTTTCATAGTTCCTACACCTGCTGCCCCCAACAGATCTACCAGGGGAACAGGGCGAATGCATCCTTTTACTGTTCAGGTCACCAGACATAGAACATATTGTTATGCCCGCTCTTTTGTGCCGAGGACTTCCAATTTGTGGAATTCCTTGCCGGCACATGTTTTCCTTCTCCTCCGAACCTCCAAATCTTCATGTCCAGAATTGACAAGTTGCCTCTTTCCTTGTTGTCTACACCCATGGTACAATAGTATTTAGGCTGTAAGCCCTCGTGGTGTGTTGTTGATAAAAAAAAGTGGAACGAATAAGGGCGGGTTTTCTCAAAACTCCACTACGATCGACAAGAAGGCATTCTCAAGTTGGGCTCTAAAGCACACAAAATTCAAATTGCTCAATAATTAAAGAATAGACAGTTTTTGCAAGCCAAACGTTTTGTGAACTTTTTTGGGAAGTTTTGAGGAACAACCCAAACTAAATTAATCGCCTATTCGTGCCTGATGAAGCACACTTTTATCTCTGTGGTTGTCAATAAACAAAATACTCCCTTTAGGGCAGAAGAAAATTCAAGAGAGGTACACCAGGTTCCACCTCATGGCCTGAAAGTGTGTCGTGTCAGCCCAGGGTAGTGTGGGGTCCTTTTTTTGAAGTTTTCAATGGGAATGCCGTAACTGTAAATTCGCAACGATATGTTGCAAACATTTTTACAAGGACTGCGACGCTTTCCTGAAGATATGTTGGAGGATGGAACCACACGCCATACTGCACCAAACTCAATGCAATTGTTAAGACAAATGTACCAGGGACCGCTAATCTCAAAATTTGGAGATAATGGCCCCCAAACTCATGTGATTTGATCCCATGCGATTAAATTTTCCTAATAAAAATTAATTATTTATCACTGCAATAAATAAAGAGTGTAAATTACTGGGTAAAATTAACAAAAAGGAGGTAAAATTCTACACATATTTGAACCGCATCATATAACACAGAAAATGTTCGGCTTTTCGAAAAGTAGCTTAACGGTGCAAGAAATTGTTGTGTCACCTTGAAGAGAACTAAACAAAATTTCAATGAATTTCAGAAACAGAATGATTCATAACGTGCAAATTGTTTAGAAAATGGCAATAAATTTGTTTTGATTAGCTAACAATGTCTTGTTAGGTTTTAATTGCTTCAAAATCGTCTAATACGCCAAATTGATTATTAACTACCGTTATCATAATTAAAAACAATTGATTACTTTTTCAGAATAGTCAATGGACATTGCAAATTTCCAATTTTATGGAAAATAAGAATTAAATTAGGTAAGTGGGATTAGAATATACCCTTTATAAAAGGTAGACGAAAAACTACTCTGAGTCAGTTTGAGGTTTTGTGTAGTCCAAGATACCACAAACATGGCCCCTCTAAGAGCAGTGAGTGTTTTTGTTTTATAATTTTTATTTGAAAAAAAATCGGAAAAAAGTTGATATATCTAAAATATTTAATAAAACAGATGAACATCAGATTTAAGCTACATAGCTACATTGTTATAATATTACATAGCGCCCTAGTTTCGAACGATGTGGCTTCTGTATTGTAAGAAGTCACATCTTGGTGAAACAGCTGTCGCATGTAATAATAAAAATTCACTAATATAATGCAAATCTTGCATTCATCTGTTTTAAAATGGATATATATATATATATATATATATATATATATATATATATATATATATATATATATATATATATATATATATATATATATATATGTATATATGTATATATATATATATATATATATATATATATATATATATATATATATATATATATATATATATATATAAATGTATATGTATAAAGTACCAGCCACAAACATTTCAACGCTATTAAGCCATTTTAGTGGCAATAATACTATTATTATTATACTCGAAAAGTAACGACGCAGAAAATGCCATAAGGTAGAGAAACTACTTTTTAAAAGTATTATTTGCTTAAATCATTAAGTTTGGTGCATGGTTTTATAGTGTCTACAGACGTAATGTATGTATTAAATTCGTGGAAAAAAGACTTCATAATTTTTGGAGATCCCAAAATTTTGCATTTACCTATATTAATAGATTTTTGAAAATGGATATACATAATAACGTCCACAAGCATTTCAATTTCTTTGAGCCACCTTGATGCCATTATTATTGTTATTATTATTATATTCCTAGCACGGATACACTACGGTTCCGGTGGCTACAGATATGTTGATACAGACTTCTTCTTCTCAGAATCATAGCTATCTATCATTTCTTAAAATATGCGCTACTCCTAGAAGTGCTTGACTGCACACATCCTACTCATGTTACTAGAAATTACATCCAGATGCTTAGCCATTGAACTCTGGATGGTTGGCAATTACCAGTGTTATTTCTGTCTTGACATGCCAGTTCCAAGGGCTCCTACATTTATTTTATTATTTCCGCCTTCACCCCAGTTCGAAGTCAATAGCTTTCCAAGCTTGTATTTGGTGATGCGCCGACCACCATGATTTCGAAGCCACAAATGACACGCTCACTAAACGTGCATTTAACGACTTAAAAAAAAACCTATGTCTAGCGGTTGGTATGGCTGGGCAACCACAGTATAGTGATGTAATTTGACTGTACAAACTCCAATATTTCGAAATAAATGGCTCGGGAGGCATGTCCGTTAAGTATCAACAAGAACACCCCGAGGAGTTTTCCAGAAACAAAATGTCCCGGTATTCACAAAAGAAAAATGGTGGCGTTAATGTAGGTGGATAATTATTTCATAACTAGCAAATATTATGTTGTTAGGGCATCTTTTCACTCTTGCTTTTACTTTTCCGTTTAATAATTACAGCATATGGTAAGAAGTTACTTTCTGCGTTCCAGCATACCACCCACGTGATCGGTTCGCCCTTTTCTGTGGACGTTACCGCCAAAACAATTTTTGATCTTTTTTTGAAAGTACTTTGCCGGGTCTACTATTAAGTTTAACACCTGTTTTAATGATACTCATAGGATCAATTCCAAATTAAAAACAGTAGAATTCAACGTTCATTCTCCAAATTATAAATAGTTTTGCAGCATATTTTACGACTGCCAATGTCAATGTATCTCTACAATAAAACCTTGATAGTTTTTCCTTAAAACAGATATAGTTCGTATGTAGTAAGGTGTGTATTTTTGTCGGGAATTCTTTTCATTTACAAAAATTGTAAGTATAAATCCAGTCAGCCACCTTCTTAACCTAATTTGGTGTCAATTGATCAACATTGTATTTATGTATCTTCAGGATTTGCTTTGAGTTTAATACAGTTCCAGACAAGTGGCCTGTAAACGTAGAAAACAACTTACATAAGATAGTTTCTGTCAGTTGACGGTTTTGTGTGCAAGTGACAAAAAATTATAAATCTTCCAATCAGTGAACACATATTTTACAGTACGCTTTTTATCTACAAAACATTTGACTTGAAACTGTAAGTTCGACATTTAGCAGCCACCTTATTAACCTGAAGTGATGTCAAGTTATCGCCTCTGTGTTTAGAATTCAATAAGATTTTTATTTTTAATTCAATTGCAATCTAGTGGCTTGTAAACGTAGAAAGCGACTAACATTTAAAATAATTTCTTCAGATAACAGTTGTGAACCCATATTTTACAGTAATATTTTCTTATTTTATTCCAGATGCTGTTTGTTGTATCGCTGGGTCTTTTGGCCTGTTTGACCTCAACTTCAGCGCAGCTACTCCAAGGTATGATACATCCATTAATACAGCATTTGAACCATAATACATTTGCTGAACTGCTGAACACTTCTAACAATATGCCAGAAACATATCGTAGTTTCATAAACATAAAACATTCTTAAACATATACATAACACCATTATAATATATATATATATATATATATATATATATATATATATATATATATATATATATATATATATATATATATATATATATTGCATAAAGCATTACCATCTGCATAGAAAAGAAAATCATTCTACCCATAATGTAAAAAGATCGCGTACCCATCAGCTTGGTGACAATTTGAGCACTTACATTATTCGTCTAGTTTTTCTCAGCTCCTGCCATATATTTTGGATCATAGTTACAGCCTCTCATGAGAAAATAATCAAAATTGGGTCATAAAGAAGTAACCAAAGACCCACTCAAAAATATAATAATTACTAAACTTGTATAAAAAAATTCTATAATTTCTATGTACGATGGGATAGTGAAAAGTACTTAATCTCCTCCAAAAGTTACTTATTTAGAAGAATGTGCATGAATCCATTCTATATCGTTTATAACAAATGTTAGCTTGTTCTTCAAATCGCCCCTTAACGCTGCATATAGCTTCTTTGTTGGTAGAAAAGAATTTACTTTTCAAATGTTTAGAGCCTTGGACATAAATAATTATTGGATGGTTCTAAATCCGGAGAACAGTGCGGATGGTCAACGAATTTAAAACTAACTTCGTCAATTGTGTGCAGTTCAGTGACTGACTTATGGGCAAGGGCGTTGTCTGCAAAAACAGCACACCTTTTGCCAGTTTTACGCTGTGTCTTTCCACAATTTTTTCCCATTTACAAATTTTTTATAGTATGTTCAAGGGGTTGCTTTACCTTATTCCAAAAAAAATCCATCAAAATTATCCCATCTTTGTCCCACGAAATTGAAGAAGAACATTTTTATAGACCTTTGAATACGAAATGTTTTGGGTCGTGGACAATCCGAATGTTTTTACTTCTTCAATTGCTCTGCAATCCTTGAATCATAGTGATAGACCTATGTTTTGTCCATACTATCAAGGTGATCCCAAAAGTTTTAGGAACCTTCTTTATAACGGTGGCACGTTTTCTTCGACATTATCGAACGAGCGGGCTCCTGATTTGGGTTCAATCATTTTGGAATCAATGGTGGTGAAAGCTTTCTCATTCCCAAACCGTCATCAGCATTGTAAAACACACGTCCATAGAAAATGTGCAATGTTTCTGCTATACAGTTCAGCCTAATTCATTAATATCCTAGATGATTTTTTTATAGGGAGATCTAAGTTTATTTGAGTGGTCATAGAAATTGGTCTTTCAGAGTGGTGCTAATTTTTGAGATTTGATCCTACTCTTTTAAATTCTGCAACCCAGTTTTCAATGGTAGCATATGAAGACATTCATCACCTAAGGTTACCACCATATTAGCAGCAACTTCTTTGCTCAATACCCCTTTCAAAAATGAACACTTTGTAACTCACCGAAACTTTTTTTTTAATCTAGATTTTCCCAGACATGTCGTTTTAAAAAATTCACAGTTTTGTTACTATTAAACTTTTGGATGTCTAACTTGGCAGCTTATTTAAAAAAACATCATATTCTGCTTACTGAATTGTTTCCAGGCTAACTGGATATCAACATACTATCGTATCATTGAATTTCACTAAATTATTCGACCATTTTTTATTTTCATTTGCTCTCATAATATAGACAAAAGATAAGAAAACAACTGGATAAAAATAACCAG
The DNA here is from genome assembly GCA_964006375.1 of Tillus elongatus. Classification (NCBI taxonomy): domain Eukaryota; kingdom Metazoa; phylum Arthropoda; class Insecta; order Coleoptera; family Cleridae; genus Tillus; species Tillus elongatus. The sequence goes on along the minus strand of OZ023268.1, from coordinate 14,732,947 downwards.
GCTACTACAGTGACTATATACAAGACAGTGGCGACAATTGTACGTGTCATTTGCTGTTGATTGTGGTAATCACATGGCACCCGGTGGTAATCAGTTGTCGAAATTGATAGAGTATTGTTAGATTTTTGTTATATATCTATGTATATGTCAGATTTATAACATGTTATTAGGCGTTTTTCATTCAGTTTACAGTCTTAACTTTGGACTCAAACCAATATGACATCTGTCATGCTGATGCTGCAACTAGCCACTACTGCCGACAACAAATTTTAAGTTTCACACCCATTAGATATGCATTTACGTCTAACTTTGAGGTTTGTTTGCCATCAGAGCGAAATTTTGATGTATGCTCCAAGTTTTTTGACAACTAACGACGGATGGGCGGAACTTAGGACCTAGTGTCTCCAGTGTCCAGTCACTGTAATAAAGCCCTCTGGCGGACTGTTATTCAGAAGGTCAAATGGGAGGCAACAGACATATTTAGTTAATAGGAAGGTAAATGATTGAGTAGAATCGCTACCGGAAGGCAATAGTTAGTCAATAGAAGTTGCTCTGGTTATCATTAAGGAACTCATAAGCTTTTAAACGGTAGGTGAGTTAGAAATGAACGGTACAATTTCTTTAACAAAACATGGATTTTAAACGAAAAGTAAGTGAAACCAACGGCACCACCAAAAGAAAGTCACCAAACGTGCAATGTGTGTTTTTATACAATAATATATCAAAACAAAAGAAACACCAGTAGAGGATGCAAAATACTGAGGCAGGGAATTAGACTCAAGCATTTTTTTAGAGAAAGTAACAGTAATGCATTGCGACAATAATAAAATAACCAAAATCGTCTGACTGCAGAAAAAATAGTCTCTAGCTTCAGGAACAAACAAGAGTAGATTTGATCGTATCCTAAAGATTTAATAATTACATTACAAATAAATATCAAAAATCATTCAACGGAACGATATCCATGACACATACTTAAATTAGACGGATGACACAAAACGAAGAGCTAAAAGATGAGATATACATTGGTACACAAGAAAAAAACTTGGAGGCTCACACAGAACACCAAAACACACCAAAGAGAACACATTCCATAAATAGTAATATGAAATGTAAGATGGTTAAGGATTATATATTGATTTTGCAGGACCGTTTGGTGTACCAGGACAGCTATCAAACTCACCCATACCGTCAGATCACTCTATGCATTATCCACAACCAGAAATTCCACAATTCCCACAAGGATACCCATCTTTACCACCAGGAATCCCATCTTTTCAAGCAGGTTTCCCATCTCTTCAACCAGGATTCACACCCCTTCCCATGTTCCCACAACATTTTGCAGGTTTCCAGCCTCAATTCCCAGGCATACCACCACAAATTCCTGCTCCTCAATCATCACAGTTAATGGGTTTTCCACCTGGTTTCCCGCCTCAGATTCGTCCAGGTGCACCACCACTTTACACACCGATGCTTCAACCCCAATTTCCTTCGGGCCCAGGATTTCCTGTACAGGGCACAGAAATGGACAATACCTATGATACATTTGCACCTATGACGCATGGTTCTGGCCAACCACAAGCCAAGTCTCCACCCCAACGAAATATAATGGATTGCTTTGGAGAAATCCAGAAATGTGTTTTTGGTGTTCTTAGTGACCAGGCACGTTTTGGAAGGCGATTTTAGATGTGCTTATTAATTACGAGATGGATATATTATATTTTAAGAAACCTTGAGAATATATATGAAAAATGCATCAATAACTTGGATTTTATTTAACTTTTTGCCCTATACTAGCAAAAATTTTGAAAAATTCAAGAAAAAGTGTATAATGGCTACGCAAGTACACTTATTAACTAGAAAGTTACTGAAATTTAGATTCTAACATAGAGCGACTCATGGTAGAAAGTAAATCTATGTAGAATATGGCTCAGAAATACAAGATTATCATCGTCATTGTTAAAGGAACGCTTTAAGACCACATATACTATTAAATACGGATTCTGTAGGTAATAATCTTTAAGGGTATTTGTGTATCAAGACAGTAAAATCAATAAGTTTGGTATTTTTATATTTCTAAAGAGAATTATTCCAATTTTAAGGAAGTTGACTAGTTATCTACGACTAATAATTAATTTATAATTGCCAGTCAAAAGTGTAAGCTAACTACTGCATACAATTAATGCGTTTTCCAACTGGAGCTGAGATTTTTAAATAATAATATGCTTTACTTTTCATTAAAACCACTATGGAACCGTTCAGAAAATGTATAATTTATAACATTTTCATAAAGCTGTTTGCCTTCCATTAAGCTTTAACTATGTCTGCTCTTCACTTCATGGTTACATAATAAATTTTACTTCTAGTGGGCTATGAAAACTTCCAAGTAAAAAATCTGCAAAAACAGTAATTAAGTTTATCTTGTGAAATACCCGTTTTTTGCCAGATTGTTAATAAATTTACATGTTGATACCGCAAATACATTTCAAATGCTTGAATAAACAGCTTTTTGCCATACAAACTTTATTTTTAAGACCCTACTCGTTTCAGCTGTCAAGCAGCCATCTTCAAGGGAAATATTGTTTAACCTTCATAACAGAACTTTAAACTTTGATGATTTAACAATTTGCCCCTTGAATATGGCTGCTTGTCATCTGAAACGCGTATGCCTTTGAAAAATAAAGTTTGTCTGGAAGAAAAAGGCCTTGTATTTAAGTGTTTGTAATATCTTTCAGGGGTATTAAAAAATAAAAAACCTAAAATTAAGTAATCTTAATAATTTTTTTTTCATAAATGTTTAAAGTGTTATTCATTTACTATTTGACAATACCCTAAACGGACTTAAAACTTGTTGTCAACATTATTCTGAGAAAATTAGTCTACTCATTTCTTATCCGTGCCTTTAACTCCTCACAATTTGCAGCTTTCGGCTTGAAAATTTTGCTTGTTGAGTACTTATACCCACAGAAAATAGCCCCAACGTGTGCTGTCTGGTAATTTAGAAGACTATTCAATGGTTCCGCTTTTGCCAAGCCATCTGCCTTAAAATACTGCATTCAAAAAATACTTACATACAAATCCTGCAAAATGAGGAGGCGCACCATCGTGTTGGAACAATATATTTTAGATTTAGTAGCTAAATTTGAAATTAGTTCTTTCCACAAGAATTTCAAATATTCAGCTAGTCATATTTTCTTCAAAGAATATTGGCCCTACAGCACGTTGGTCAACATCTTTGTCTAAATATTGAAGTTTCTTGTGCGTTGAATGTAGCCTTCCTATCTTGTGTGAATTTTTGTCCGTTCAAGAACGTCGATTTTGTCTGTTCACCTCATCATTTAATGTATACGTTGACCTATCTGAATACAATGTTTTCTGTGTTCGCATCATTTCTGTATATCAGATCAATAATTTGTTTGCGATGTTGTCTTCTTGGGTCAATTCTTAAAGGATGCATAATGTTTTTCAAAGGCATAATACTAATTAACGTGCCCGAAAAAGTCTGTATTTTCTTATTTTAAAAACTCGGACTGTGTTTAGCGAACATCACTATTGACTATGCAGAAAACAGAGTTAACTGGTCTTTCATTTGTTTCTAAGCGGACTGAGAATGGAGATTTTGTTGACTGTATTCATCTTGTTTACGATTCTGGATAAATTTCTTCTAAATTTAGTCACAGTGGTTAACCACATTTAGTTTTTGATATAGGACCATAGGAAAAACTCTGTAGGTGTTGAATCGCAAGATCTTGGTGGCCAATGGTGTTAACTATTGCGATCTTTAATTCTGTCGTGAGTATATACTGGTAAGAAGGCAATATTTTTCCGGTTACACAATCGCTGCACTATTTTGCTGAAAAACGTGTTCCTAAAGTTCAATTTGATTTATATGGGGGGATTTATATGGAGCTCAATAATTTTTTCGATACATGTAGAATCTATGATTTTCTGAAATTATCATCAGTAAATGTAACATTGGTATTATACTTTACCTTTAAAGAAGATCCATGCAATTACTTTTCTGTTACAAACTGCTGATTCCGCCAATTCTTTGCCGCAATGGTAAAGTGATGATTTTTGAGCTCCATAAATGCAAATGCACATAACTGGTGTGGTCAACTGTTTTTTTTTTGTAGGAATATTTTTGAGATTTTCTTCTAACCTTACCAAGTTGATGTAAAAACCTTCGACAACAGTTTCTTCTTAATCATCGAAAAAAAAATTACTGGATTATGATTTCAAAGCTTTTCTGCGCGTTATCGAAGATAGTTGGACCTGCTGAAAAGTTGTCCCAATGATGTGGATGGAGATTTATCTATTACACGTTGAATTTGTTCTACAGTTTCTGCGTCGCATACTGTCAGTTACTTCTTGCTTCTCCTCCAGGTGAACTTTTTTCCCTTTGGGGCTCCTCCGCCTCTTTGCCGCACCGATAGCCCGCAGCCTTTGGCTTATTGTGCATGCCCTTTTGTCTTTTCTACTTCACCCATTCCAAAATCACTGTGCCTTGAACTAGTCTGCACATCAATTCGTAGGGTGAAGCTTTATATTGCTCTGTCTCCTGTCTAGGCTGTCCGTAGATCAGTTGTCTTTTGCGGTCCAGAGCTTGACACTCGCATAATGATTCCTCTCCCTCGCCGCAGAGTCTGCATGGCAGATCCGCCTCAAACCGCCCCATGTTATGCAGGTGTTTCTTAACGGCCATGTGTCTCGTCAAGAGTTCTGTTATGTTCTCTAGCTGTACTCTGCTAAGATTTAGCAGCTCCACAACTCTCTGTGAAGTGGGTCCCTCAATGACTGACTTCGCATGTCAGAGCCCTGGACAGTTTGCCCAGTACACCTTATGTTCGTTTCTGTCCCAGGACTTAATGGGACAGTGCTCCTCGTCACGCCCACAAGCCCAGGATGGTTCTGCTGACCCTCTCTTATCGAGACTGTCAGATTATTCATTGCCTTTGACCCCCGAGTAACCCGGCACCCAGATCAGGGTGATCTCATTCTGCCCAGCCAGGTCGCTCGTCTCGTCTCGGCATTCTCTTACCAGCCTGGAATTTACCCATGTGCTACTTAGGGCCCTAAGGTCTGCCTGGCTGTCTGTGGCTATGAGGATCCGCTTGTTGGTGTAGCCCCTCCTCTTGTTCTCTCGCACGCAGTGGATCCTGACAAAAATTTAAAACTTTTGCGCGCGTTATCGAAGATAGTTGGACCTGCTGGAAAGTTGTCCCAATGATGTGGATGGAGATTTATCTATTATATGTTGAATCTGTTCTACAGTTTCTGCGTCGCATACCGTTGGTCAGTTTCTTCTTTCTTCTCCTCCAGGCGAACTTGTTTGCTGAAATCTTTTGACGGTGCACACCAAAGCATACCATAAGGATCGTGATTTACTGACACGTTTTAAAATTCTTCTAAAATGGAGTGATTCCATGCGGTGTCGACTCTCCTGTCACTACAAAAACAACTTTCTAACAGGAACGCTTGTTGTTGTTGCGTGTAGGTCATTCTTTTAACATGAGACGATGTTCATTGATTGTTGTTGCCATTACTTGGTGAAACTGGTCCATAATACATACAGACTTGGAGACCACGTAGCTGGCTTCACTGTTGGGTTTGGTTTTTGTAGGTGAAGGACGTAGCTAGCGCGTAAGCTAACTAGAGAAAGCGGCTCTTCAGAATTCTAGATGTTATAGGATGTTCTTCAACGTTTCTGTGACTAGTTTCGCTGCTTGACAGCATCCTCATGATTTCGTATTGCTTCAATTTTTATCTGTCTGAAGATGCTGTCAGCGAAACTAGTCACAGAGATGTTGAAGAATATCCTAGAACATCTAGAATTCAGAAGGGCCTCTTGCTCCAGTTAGCTTACGCGCTGGCTACGTCCTTCACCTACAGAAACGAACCCCAACAGTGAAGCGAGAGAAGTAGGCTCCAAATCTGTATGTAGTATTAGTAGTAGTAGTATTAAAACTCAAACCTTAGCTCTGAACCTGCTATGTAATTGTTGCTGAGAAACAGTCGCGCAATAAAATCACACTTGTCAGAGTTAACTACTACAAAGTGACTGTTTCATTGATTGCTCCACTTTTCAAGCGAAGGGAATATGTACGTCTGTGTCAAACGTGTTGCGTTATTTTGGTTGTCAAAATCTTTCAACGCTTTCTAGGTGACGAAATATCCACGGGGTAGCTTGTATTCAAGCAATAAGCTACTGCAAGTGTTAAAAATAATCATCCAGGAGCAAAATCATCATTTGAACCAATCCAAACCAGAAATGATGTTCTCTTTACAACCTTAAGAAACATTGACGGAGAGCTAATTTGCCTGTGATTCGAGGCGTCCAATTTATAACTAAATTTGGATGCTGCTACCCCAAAGGCAAGTGACCAAACAGGTAGCACTTCTGCGTAATCCAAGGCGATTTAAAAAAAATGCTGGCTAAAAGAGTAGCTAAATCTAAAGTATAGTTCTTTCGAAATGGCTCTTACTATTGGGTCAAAGCCACATGCTATGTGCTTTAGAAAATCTTTAAACTTGAGCACCACTTCATTTTCAGTAAGATTCGCAATTCACTGGTTGTAATAACGTCAACTTGGTGTATGGTGTAATCATTCCACATTAAATAAAGACGTAGAAAACTTTCCCACAGATCCAGAGGAAAAGCCTCTATCTCTGTATATAACCTTCACAACATAAAAGAAAGTGACAAATCTTAAGCATGCAATATCTGGAAAATATCCATCAAATTCTGAAGTGTAAATAGTGGGTAGGATATAAAACATATACTTCTTATAGACTATCTAATTTATTCGGTTTTATAAGCGGTTGATATTAAAACCTGTTGCTTCATCTATAGCTGTGGTAGATACTTCCAAACGTTAGCTTGTAGTGATCAAAATACCACATCTTTCTTTAAAAGTGTGGAACAGAGAAGATCACTATGACCGCTACTGTATTGCTTTACAGTATATGTATCTACTGCAGCTGTAGAAGAAACGTCAAATTCAATGAGATCACGGGCAATAGACCCTAATAACTCAGCTTATCTACTTAACATCTACTATGCAAGTCTACATCTTTAACTCATGTTCACTAAACTGTTGTTTGTGAAGATCACCAAGTTGTCATACGGGATAAGTATGATTACCTCATCTCGCGCATTATATATCTTAATTAGAACATTTAGTATTCACGAGTTCATAAAAATTGTTTGTGTGGTGGATTAAATATCTATAAGAAGTAGTGTCGAAGGTGATCATATCATGAAGACATCATCATCATTCAAGGGAAAGGGACATAAGCATCGTCATCTTCACCAAAATTTGCCATCATTGCAATGTAGGTATATAATTTTTCATACTATTTATTAGGTTAAGTGGCGACAACAAATTTACTTACGTCATCGAAAAACAAAAGGATACTTAAAAAATATATTTTCAGAGGTACATAAAATTCCAGTCTGTGTTTGGTAATTGACAAACAAATAAAGTTTTAATACTTATGTACAGGCATAATACCTTAATACGACTTCTCGGGTGGTCAACGAAAGGTCGACCTTCTATGGAAACTTAGTAAAAATTAATGAAAAAGTTGAAAGGATGGCCTAATATATTATAGCCGAAGGAAAACCATACATATGAAAGTTAGCAAGAAATTGCATCTACTATCCAAAAGATTAATTTGACGTGCATCAGACTCAGGGCATCTTCCTTTAAAATACCAGTACATCTTGCAAACACTTAGAGCATTTTGTGGAGAATACGTATCTATTAATGTGCTTAAGTTTATTTTTCGGCTACTACCACTCTGTCGTGCTTTTGTAAAATGATTTTCGTAAAACGCTATTTGCCTCTTGAACTTCTTTGTACCCTTCACATTTAATTTTCGTAAACTTTTCGCTAGTTGGTTAAGTTATTGACAGATATCTGTTACAAAGCATCTAATACAAAAAGTTGCAAGCTTATGACTCTAATAGATGCGTTAAAAAAAGCGAAACTAAAGCTGATGCCAAATTTTTGACACTAAGGTTTCATACTCTAAAATGTTGGTATTCCAAATTTCGCATTAATTTATAATAACTTTTGCTACAACCAATAAATGGTAATTAGCAGTCCTTAGATCAGGAGTTTCCATCCATATAACCATCTGCAGCGTGCTCGATTCATTGGATAAAAACTGAATGTTTTTGATCCTCCTATGGTACCTTTTTCCTATTTCTCATGCTTTCTGATGGAAATTTAACGGTGTCGATGAATCTTACAGATGTAAAAAATCTATCACAGCAACAAAATGATTTCAGGACTTTTACTAATTTTGCTAACTAGAGAACCACTCGTTCTCCGAATATTCCTTCTTGGTGTTAATTTTCCTTGCCACAATAAATATTTATGTCATAGGTATAAACTGTAAACATATAAAAGTCTGCGGCTGCTGGGTTGTTTTCCTGAGGCACACACACATGTACAAACGCTTGGAGTGACACACCATCCACATTTTGATTCCGCGCTTTTCATTTTAAAAGGAAGATATTGTTTCAAAGAAGTTACCTTCTTTAATTGTGTTATATCATTCTCTATACTGTATAAATGATATGTCATTTACACTTACACTGGGATGATTGCTTCAGTATTTCTATGAGCTATTTGACAGTAAGTATTAGTAAGCCCGTTTAGGTTCCTTTAAGTAATTTTCATATAATTTTGACATCACAAATGTAAATTCCTTTGTGCAACTAGATTTTTGTATGTAGTATTTTCTATTGAGGATTTTTTGGACCCATAGCCGTTGAATGCTGGTATTTAACGTATTATAAATGAGCAACCAATGAAAATATATAATTCGTCACTGTCAGCTTCCTTTGCAGCATTGATCTTACCAGATTCCCATATCTTCAACCTCTCATTAATGTACGACATATCTTTTTGGATAATTAAACCCTGATACTGACAGATTTTATGTCATCATGATTTTTGGAAGACTTGGTTTCTGGCATGACAAATATAGGTCTTAGCTGTAGAGTAACATTTAACCAAAGGATTTTGCGTTTTAATTAGACACTATATTGCCATCAGATGATGAGTTCTAAATCGTTTCTTTTAATACAGGTGCATCAGCATGATCAGGTCAGATTTTGCTTCACTAGAATCATTATCCTCGTAGCCAGGCTTACAATTTGTATTGATAGAATCTTCGATGTCATTAAAAGGATCTCAATGTTAATCGAATTGATCTTCTGACTCTTTTTTGACCCACTTGGAGACCCTACATCAAAGAAATTGCCAGCAAAGTGTTGTAACTCATTATGAAATAAAATATTCTTTTCCCAGATAACACCACTGCGAATTATGATCTCGTGAATCTATATCAGTGGGGCAATATATTCCAAAAATATAACATGAATTCTAAACTGAATCTTCGCAATAATTCTAGCACTAGACCTGTCTTCACTTCATACCTCTGTCTTTCTAAGCAACAGGAAATCAACTTACCTTGTTACGTATCCCTTTTTTACTTGATAATAAGCCAAAATATGCAGGAAGTAAGAAAACACGATCTAAGAGTAATAGCTTTAGTGCAATTTTGGTTGGATAAGCATGGGAAATTTGCCAAAATGCTTAATAATACCAGGTGGGATAGTTTCAAACCAATTTGAGAATACAGCAAGCCTTACATACATTGTCCCTATGTTAGGGAAGAAATGGGCCAGGACTGACAACTTACAAAAATGTTAGTTGGTTGTACACTGTCTGTATTTTACAACATTTTGTGTAATTTGGAACTGCCGTGACAACATACTACCTGGTTCCGCACCGAGATGGCGACCCTGTCGTACATCCCACAATGTTCTAGGACGCTGGCTACCGTAGCTGTATTACTGTGTTCTCGCTGTAATTAGTCCACCGTACCGACGAGCTCTAATTAGAGAGACACCGGTTTGCGGTTCTGATTATGGTGAGAATACATATAGCCTTTTTGTACGCATATTGTTTTTAGTGTCATTTTTATAATTTTACTTAGGACATGTATGTCCTGGTAGCCCCAAAAGAGTTAAGTAATCTAAGTGGTTTCTGATCTGGTGCCTCCAATATTTAGATGTCATTATTTAGATGCCTTATTGCTTGTAACCAGCGTCGTTAAGGTTTTACTGCAAACCGTATGGCAGAGCATATGAAAAGTAACATACTCTTGTGGGTCTCAACCCTTAGCTTGCATTCACACAGTATGCAAACCACGTATTTGAAGTTAATAAATACTGTTTTAAAAACTTTTCGGTGTCCTTGCTCGAAGAGTCTGACCATGCAATAAGAAAATGTTTTAGCTCCACTTTTACCATTGGTTTCCCTATCGTATCTACCAAGAGTTCCAACAAAAAATTGGATTATTTTAAGGCACCATTTGCCATCTTATCTTCCATTTTGTATAAAATTAAATCACAAGGCGGAACATGTTTGGTATGTAAACAGGAAACACTTTCATAATATGCTTACGTTTTAAAGTAATGAACTGCCATTTTAGGTATCTGTAGAACTACGTTTTTACAAAAAGCAAGCGTAGAGTTCTTAGTAATTGAAATTTAGGAAATACATTCAAAAACATCAAGTCGAGTTATTCGATGACGTAAGAAAATCAGTGGTTGCTCTTTCATTATATTTATTGATTGAAATGATGTAGTTAGAATATACTGTACGTTGGACGCCATCTAAAATCAGTACAATCAGATTTATATTTGGTGGCTCCCTATAGAAGCTTTATTTTACACATCTCCTAAGAAAGCAAGACTAAAATAAACTTTTTAAATTAAATAGGTTATATTTGGTGTATATTCCAGTATGAGATCTGACGTAGAATCTTAGCCCAAAAGTATTAAAGTTGAAATTTAGATACTATAAATGATCCCACTTTAAATATGTGCGTGTTTTTTTTGTTTCTTTAACGTCGGTCTATTTCCGCGACTATGGCCAAGCACCGACGGTAGGGAGCAGTTTCACCCCACTATCCTGGAAATTTTGCCGAACCCCTGACTTTGTGTAAGGAGGGATACGGGAACGACGTCTTTACGCCCCCTTTGAAGGGCGGAACGTGCAGACATGCAACTTGCTTAAATACAATGCCACAACCTCGGTTGATATTAGTGCTAGAGTATGTACTGAAAAAGTGAAAGGAGAACCCTGGGATCGAACCCAGTACCCTTCGGTTCAGAGGCACACGTTACTACCACTGAACCACCGAAGCAATTCACTTTAAAGATATAAAATATATTGCTAGCATGCAACATTAACATTAAGTAAATCAAATACACATATACAACTTTGAAACAATCTGAAGATAGAGATGTGTGTGTGTGTGTTTTTTCTTTAATGTTGGCCTATTTCCGCGACTATGGCCAATAACCGACGCCAGGGAGCAGTTTCACTTCACTATCCTGGAAATTTTGCCGAACACCTGCCTTTCTGTAAGGAGGGTAGAGATATTTAACGTGCCCAACATCACATGAACACGAGACCGACGGCTTTACGCCCCCTCCGAAGGGCGGAACGTGCAGCCATTCAACTTGCTCAAACACAATGCCAGAACCTCGGTTGATGTTAATTTTACAGTTTGTACTGAAAAAGTGAAAGGAGTACCCTGGGATCGAACCCAGTACCCTTCGGTTCAGAGGCACACCTTCTTACCCCTGAACCACCGACGTTCTTAAAGAAGATAGAGATGTTTGATTTTTAATCATAATTTTTAAAATGGCTATTTTAACAGTAAACATCAGGTTTTATTTGTACTTATCCGTGGGTCTACCTTACCCCTGTTTTTCTGTAAGCAGGGTATGGATATTTAACGTGCCTGACATCTCAATATCAGCTTAAAAACTTTGTTAGCAGGACTGCAATCAATTTTCCTGAGAAATCAGAGCCTAGCAACATTTTGCCAGATGACCCTGTACACTTCAGTTCTGTGCTGTTAAAATGTTTAAAACCAATATTTTTAGCGAATTTTCTTAAAAAAATTCACTAATGAGAAGTGGACTGGACAAGCTCGTTAGTCAGGAAAATCACACCAGTTTTTCCTGGAAAATTTTGGGTTTTCTTTCGGGAAATTTTTGTCTCTCCGAAAATAACAAAGCTATGGCAACCAAAATTGGCACTTAGGTTTATGCTATTAAAATTACGCTACACGCCAAAATTCAGATCTCTAGGTTGAAAGGAAAGATATTATAGACGTTTAAAAAATATTTTGGGTTATACTGATGACCAGAGAAATACATGCAAATGTTTTTCTGGACGCAAAAAGGCCAAGAAATAACAGAAAAATTACTTTGAAAATTTTATATTGTTTCTTCTTTAAATGTCAGAGTCGCGATTTGAAACGTCAAAATTTACAATTTTTAGACAGAGAACCTGACACAAATACGGTCTGTGTGAAGCAAATTTCATGATAAATGTGCTTTACAAAGCCTTAAGTTACAGCTTCAACCATCGTTGTCCTTCGTTTTACTAAAATATTTGCAGAAAATGCATTTCAAATAGACCCATTCTCTGATGATTTGGCAGTAGTTTTTAGTAAATGCAGCGCATTAGGATTCGTAAAATAAATAATGTTAAACAGGCAGCAGCAATACGGCTCGATCACTGAAGTTAAGCAACTGCGGGCGCGGTCAGTAAACGGATGGGTGATTGGCTGAGAACAAGTTACCTTTTTGTTTAAATAATCATTTTACTATATTTTGCTAGGTAAATTTGAGTAACTTTTTTCCATAGAACTGAACTTTTAATATACACAAATACCTATTTCGCAAAAAACACTATTTATTAGGTGTGTGCCTCTAAATAAGGATTTCAGTTTAATCAAATTCAAATGTTTTGCGGTATTGGGGCATTTAAGCATGTTAAGCTAGGCTTTACTCTGCGTAATACATGACATTGACGAAAGAATAAATAATAATTAGGGACGCAGCAAGTGCGTTATTGTAGCGAATTTTTGGGGAAATCGGCTCAGTTCAAACAGATTAAACAATGCTGTGTTTCAGTTAGATAGACGGATTCCCCCGGTCAGTATCAGTTCTGAGCTGGTCTTTAATGTATGGAATTTCGACCACGAATTTATAATGCATGTTTGTAAGAAAAGAAATTCGGGACGCAACAAGTGCGTTTTGGTAGAGAATCTTTATCAAATGCTTCAAATTTAAATAGCTCGATTTGATATTAACCTAGAAGGTTCGTCGTCTGGGAAACTAGTTTTTTCGGTACCATTTTAAGTTTATTTTGGAAAATTATTTACACTTTCAAACAATCAAGTTATTTTGATGAACTATGGTACATGGTTTTTACTATTACAAAATTTGATCCATGCTTTCTCAAAAATAACATATTTGCTATTTAAAGTTTTTAAAGACTTTCAAAGATTCTAAAAACAATTTGTCTATAACAGAAATTGGTCTAAAATTCCGGAACATCTTAAAAACGACTTATTTTAGATATGGAGAAAAATATCATACACGTTTTTTTCTAATTTAAGGTGGAACCCAAAAATGCAATAAACGTATTGGTTCTTCTTGAACCATAAAGACAATGGTGATAACCATATTATCATAACTACCTCCATAATTGAAAGACTTTTCTTTAAAAAATAAACAGAATCCCTATGAAGGTGGGGACATTTTGAAACACTAATTCAGGAAACACCAAAGTAAACTTCAAATGTACAAGTTAGGCGAAACAGGGTGCACAATACTAAATATGATACGTTAATTACATGCAAGATAAAAGTCCAAAGTACAGTTTTTCTATCGTTTCGTATCTAAAATTTACGTAAATAAACTTTAAATACTATCTTTTTAGGCCCTCTTGGTCGACGTTTGTTAAAAATCTCTGCACATTCACCACATTATATGGACGTCTGTAACTGTAAACTTGATCCTTATTTACCTGCTCCACTGGAAGAAGAAGGTTATTATGGAGATATTCCCCCAAAGTATACTGATGACCCGTCACCTATACAACCCGACTATGGAAGCCCCAAGACTGTTCATATAGACAATCCTGCTCCTAAAGAAAAGCTAGATCCACAAGATTCATACTCAAAAAAACTTTACGATTTACTTAGAAATTTAGAGTATGAGGAAAACCGTCGGAGTGGCTTTGGGGGAAAATTTGGAATCGGCTTTGGTATTGGAAGTAGCTTTGGGGCTGGAAAATCTTTCAGGTCGTTATTATCTTAAATCTGTCTATGTTTTAAAAGTATATTAATTTTATGTTGGTTTAAATATATGGTGTATTAGCAGTTTTTATTTATTTCCATTTTATGTATTATAATATTCCATTAGTTTTATTTCAGGTATTTATGGAAAATATGTCTCATCTAGTAGGCCATAAAAACACGCAGTGTGATCCCACGTACATATGTTAATCTGAAGTATGGAATAAACTAAATAAACGGGAAATACTTTTTTTGCAAAAAATCCTCGGGCACATCGATTTTATTTGATATAAATACAGATTTAAAAATTATTTAGTGGAGTCAGATCTGGTGATCTCGTGGGCCATTCCATTGGCCTTCTTTTGCCGATCCAGCTCATATTAAAGTAGTTATCCAGAAAATATCGACCAGGATGCCCATAGTACGGCGGTATGCTTCTTGCTGAGACCATATAATATTCTCTGGAAGGCAAGAATCATTGCCGTTTGAAAAATTACCGCAAGCACTAGGACAAGGTTATTTTGCAAAACAAACTATAAATATATTTCCCACTGAGAGTTCCCTCAAAGAAACATGTTCTGCTATTTTTCTGTCAACTATTCTAGTACACATATGCAATTTCTGCATGCGTAGAGTGAGGTGCTTCATCATACAATGAGGGTTTACTCGATTCCAATAGCTGCAATTTTGACGGTTCACTGTACCAATGGGACACAATGTAGCCCCATCTGGAAAAAGTATTTGCCGATTGTCAGAAATTCATTCTAGTTTCAACAAACTGTAGTAGCTGGTCAGGGTCGTTATCGTTGAGTTCCCGTACGAGCATGATTTTTCGGAGATTATATTTTTCCTTCATCATGAACCTAAGCTTTGTTGTCTGACTAACTTTATTTTCCAGCGCAACCTGTCAAGATTATCTTCTATACTTAAGAAAAACTTCAGCTTATGATCTTCACCAAGTTTTGGGCGTACAGGTTTTGGGGTTAAACATTAAACAGATCTCATAGGTCCTGCCTTATCCTTGCATCCTATAAGATCTTAAACTTTAACTTATTTGTGCGACAATTTAATATAAGATAATACCTAAAATACAATAAGACTTTTGTACCAAAAATACCTTAAAAATCGAGAAACCAAGTATAATAAGGTGCTCGATTAGCAACAGTGTTTCTGCTTTATTTCCAATTTTTAGTCGAAAAATTTCTCAGATTTCATTATTTATACAGTCAGTTTGACAATGAAAAGACTTCTCAAAATTAAAAAAAATATGGGATTGTAATTGCAAAAAAGTTGCTTACGTCATTTTTCTAAAACAAAGGATAGTGTAAAATTGACTTTCACGCAGAAGTGTGTATTTTTATCAAGTAAAATCGACGTGTTCGATATTTTTCCCAGAAAAAGATTATTTCGCTTTAATTAAATTTGTTCCATTCTTTATTGGTGCACCCTATTAGTGAATTTTCTTAGAAAAAATTCACTATGGGAGAGATCGCGACTTTTGAATTTTGAATTTTTTTTAAATGAGCGGGAACTGGGACACCTAGAACCCATATCCGGGCTCAGTTTCAATTTTTATCTTTATATATATATATATATATATATATATATATATATATATATATATATATATATATATATATATATATATATATATATTGGTACGCAAGTTTGCGGCATTATAAGGAAACTACCTACCAAAATATAGATTTCTACGTTACATAAAAAAAGTTATAAACATATTTGGTGTCAGATCATTTCCTATGAAAATTCATTACCGTAACGCACTTGCTGCGTCCTGACTGTTTTATATTTGGTTGGTCTTGGTTACATAATTTTCAAGTAACTAGTAGTAGCAAGTAGCGTTAAGTAGATAACGTTATCTCATAATCAAAGGACAATTAAACGATAAATTAAAACCGTTATTTCCAGGCAGTTTTTTATTATAAAAGCCTACGCGTTTTAGCTTTCTTGAACCATCTTCAAGGGTCAATACTTCTCTGTTTTTATTACAGAAACTATACTATATGCGAAATTGTCCATGTTTGAATGTCATCTATTGTCTTCAGTTTTCCAGACAAAGATAACATCGAAGGACAAAAAATCATCATGTACAGATTTCAAGCAAAAGAAAGAATATAAAACTACGCTTCTTTTAAAACAGAAAAATAGAGACTGTGTACCTCTAGGAAAAACCAACTTGTAAAGGAGAATGAATAAATAAAACAGAATCAACAGGTGACATTTATAAATTATAACGTCATGTCAAGCGAAACTTTTCTTTTAACTGAATATTATGCTATGATAAAAGTACTTTGTAAAAGGAGGTAAATATGCCAAAGAAATTAACGAGAATACTGACAGAAACCGCAGTGGGCTGTTTAAAGATTTAAGAGAGTAAATTAAACATGAAAAGCAATAAACTATCTTTACACTAGTTTCGGAAGAAAATATTCAAGAAGTAGAGGAACTATTTTTCTAAAATCATCAAATTTTCATTCGTCAGAATGCAGAGGATCTAAATCTTAGTAAGAATCATCACCACGGCCGTCAGAGCCTAAAGGCAATGTCGTCGCCTTGATGCAACTACTAGTGGGGGGGGGAGGGGGAGGGGGGATCCATATATTGGACCACCTAGCGCATCTGTAAATTAATAAAGTTATGCCTATTAATAATGTATAACCATAATTCCGTTAAAGAAAAAAAAACTAGTACCCAGTGCTCTTGTGGAACTGTTGGTGGCAGATGAGACTACTCAGAAGGTACTAATTGGCTATACAATTTTTGGGTTACATTAGATGAATTATTTTGGCAGTTGGACGTTTAGAGAAGAGACAGAATCAAAATTGTGTTTTAATACAACTACAACCGGCTCTGGCTTTTCTGTAATTATCAATAAAAAATTCAATTGTCAGAGAGATTAATAAAAAAATAAGAAAAAGAAGCTACACACATCACCCTTAAACTCGTCTAGGTTAGTTTAGACTAACTAAATTCAAAATGCACCAAATGGTCCACTTTAAGATATCGGCTCCCTAATTTAAACTTAAAGTGACCTAAGCGGGACCAACACATTCTAAAATTACAATTTTTTAACCTCTCATGACGCTAACTTTGTTAGTAAAACGATCAATCTTTAAAAGATGTGTTGTGGTGATTTGGATTTCACCAAGTGTATTTATCGGTGCTCATCACAGGTTCCAATCTTTATTTAGTACCTGTTTAAGCTCTTTCACTAAAAAAAATCAAACCTGTTTAAAAGATATTATGCAATGAAAAATAACAAAATCTGTGGTAGGTTCTTATATTTGCTAACATCTTGGCAAAAGCTGGTAAGTGTTAAAAATAGCGTCATCGGTCACTGCCAGACTCACAGTTTCAGCAATAGTTTAAAACTGTACTTTTGCCACTTGAAAATTTTAGGTGTCTTAATTTTTGACAACCAAGACAGCAAATCCACTCTTCACCTGGATCTGATTTCGAAAATAGATAGAAACAACTACCACACAGTCTTCATGTTCTGAAAAGCTAGATGAGGATTCCTTGTGACATTGTGGCAATGGTTGTTTTCCCATAAATTTATCGTGAACAAATACGCAACAAATTTTGTTGGTTATTTCGCGTTGCTCTTCGAGCTCATTTTTGTACAGATTACTTGTTTTATTGTGACACAACTAGAAGCAAGCGCGCGCAATTTTTGCTTTAAGGTTGGTAGGGAAGATATTTCAATTATTTAAATTATGTGGATGTTTTTGTCTCCTAAGTTTTTTAAATTTTCTCCTGCAGCGATAAAGTAAAGATTTTGGTCTTTAAGGGATCTTGAATAAAACCATTTGTATTAGACGAAGCCTGTGCGGTTGCGATAGATGTCAGTTGGTCTTCTGCAGCATTTTTGACATCTCTATTCTTGGGACAGCAAACAAATTCGCTTCACCAAACGCGTTTTGTATCGAGAGGCCATATGCCACTTTTTGAAAAACAATTCACAGCATTTACAACCGAAGCTGCTTTGGCATACGCCTCCCTTACTATTAGTTAGTTAGTTGGAGCTTGTACAGAGAAATTTATAAGCTGCTTGGTTGTAAGAAAAAATGCGTGGCTTGAAAAATGAGACAACACTTGAGTGAGGTGAGCTGGTAGCGATAACATGATTATTTCATACTCTCTGGTAAGCATTGTGGTTTCTCGATTTTTGTATTGGTTGCGTGACTGTATTAAGGTTTCTTATTTTTGGATGGTTTCGTAAAATTAATAAAATGCCTAAGCCAATTTACAAACAATTCACATGATTTCCAGCCTGATTTCAAGCAAACAAATATCGTGTATACACCCTCTTTTAGTTCATCTTTAAATCGCCTGCGTTTCACTATGAAATTGAGAATAATTTGCAGCAGCAATAATGACACGCACGTCATATCAACCCTCCGTTTTCCACTTGTGAGTGATCCAATCGTATGCTTGCCCTTTTTACCAAATATCTGTTGTGGCTTCTGCACCGTAGATAGACCAGTCTCATCAATATTATATATGAGTCGAAATTGTGTTGATGTAAAGATCATCTAGACCATTAATGAACACAATAACTGTCTTTATTCAACCTCAGAGCCTTAGCTGTTGAGGTATACTAAAGCTGGCGAAACGGACACTCTTTGTGACGAGACAAAGCAGGTGCATACCTGCCTATTTTTAAACATGTAAGGAATGCCATTCGCTTCAGCAAGATTATGAGCAAGTTTTCCCGAATCGGCTGTAGAAGATTTTAAAACAACGCTGTTATTGTTGATTTTTCCAAACTCATGACGAGATGGCGAAAGCAACCGTCTAAATAAAAAAGGTTTACTGAAATCTGCAGTAGCCAAGACAGGGGCGAAACTAAACTCTGTTTTATAATCTCGAAAGCTTTATAGGTTTCATTGGTCCAAACCTCAGGCTGGCCTTTTTTACGGCCTTGCAAAAGATATGATATTGGGTCACCAATAGAAAAGGAATCTTTAATAAAACGTATCTGCAGTTAAAAACCATCATTTACTCTTCGAATTTCTGTCGTGTTTCTTGGAGCAAATTTAACGTTCTTTTGGTCTGTCCTTGGACTATTTTCATCAAGGCATATTCAAAAGAAGACATATATCATACTTATTAAGATGTATGGTTAAACCAGCCGCTGTTAGTTGCCTATTAACTTGTTAATATGCCGTTGAAAGGAATTGGCAGCTATAATGTCAAGATAAAAAAAATCAGGTTCAGGAATAGAATCCATGAACTGTTGCATGGTTTCTGTGCTATAACTAAACCTAGAAGGCATAAACAAAACCTAAACGAACTACGCCCATGAACTTGGTAAGATGTTTTGAAGCAAGATGACCCATCGCAAGGAATTTGCCAAGAAGCTTTACGTAAGTTGATAAAATAAAGGTCTATAAGTTTTTCGAGATGGAGTCTATAAGAATCAACAGATCAGACTATTTTACAGTAAACTTATGTAGTTTACGACCACCAATGCGCTTACAGTAGCTATCGTCCTTTTTCTCAACCAACAAAACTGAGCTAAACAAAACTGGCATAAACAAAACCTAAAGGAACTACGCCCATGAACTTAGTAAGATGTTTTGAAGCAAGATGACCCATCGCAAGGAATTTGCCAAGAAGCTTTACGTAAGTTGATAAAATAAAGGTCTATAAGTTTTTCGAGATGGAGTCTATAAGAATCAACAGATCAGACTATTTTACAGTAAACTTATGTAGTTTACGACCACCAATGCGCTTACAGTAGCTATCGTCCTTTTTCTCGACCAACAAAACTGAGCTACACCATGGTTCTGTGACCTTAAGAGCCAACCTCTCATCAATTTCCTTATTTCGGTGTTCTCGTAAGGCAGACAATAAGAACTCTGACGTTTCTTTTTAACGGTACTTATATATAGGTTATAAAAAATGAGAGATAAGTCCCAGCTTGTCAAAACATAAACTCCACAAGATTTTCCCACAACCTTGCTTAAAGCAACACGTTCTTTAGAAGACACTAATTTATGCCCAATGGGGTGCTTACAACCTGAAGGAAAAAATACAGGTACTAACATTCTAAGACCAGTATCAAAGTCAATCAACAGAAAACTAGTTTTGGAGAAATGTACACGCAAAATAAAGAAAAGGTTATTTCCGGTACAATAACAAAATAATATTCCTGGTAACATTATTTAGAGTTACAGAAGAATTTGCCTTGCCCAAAACTGTTTTTGGAGAACAACCAGATTCTTCAACGAATGATAAATCCGTCGATGAATGAAGAGTCGGCACCATAACGGATTTTTTTCGCCAGGGCTTTTCAAAATCTCCATTTAATTTATAGATATATATAAGCATTCACAGTCCATTTAGGCTCATAGCTTGGTGATATATTTCCACTGGTTCCTGTCTCTTGCAATGATCTTCCAGTTGCGAACCTATTTTTCTTGCATATCTTCCTGAACTGCGTCAAGCCACCTTTTTCCTTGGTCTGCCTTTCTTTCTTCTGCCCTGTGGATTTGATCACACACACTTCTTTACCATTGTCTCCTTACCTATTCGTTCTATATGGCCAACAATTGTAGTCTGCATGCTTTAATTACCTTCTACACAGGTGGTTCTCCATACAATTGATACATCTCCGCATTTGTACGGCTTTCCTAAATGCCATCTATTTTCTTGCCTCCAAAAATTTTGCGCAGTATCTTTCTCTCCCATATCACTAGTCTATCTTCCAGTCTTTTGTTCATTGTCCACGTTTCACATCTATATGTTCATATTGATCTTATTACGGTCTTATCTACTCTAAGCTTTATCGTTTGCGAGATATTCTTCGATCCAAGGAAGCTATAAAGTCCTCCTTCACATCTTTTGGCTTTTGCCATCCTCAGGTTAACTTCGATATATTCATCACATCTATTGTCTATTAATACACCGAAGTACATGTTATTTTCAACCTCTTAAAAGTTCAAGACACTCCCCTCTCTCATTTTAACTGTAAGTGGTCCACTATTAGTTTCCTTAGTCTTTCTAATTGTCATGTACTTGCTATTCTCTTTGTTTATTTGAAGCCCTGCACTGTCTGCTACTTTCAGGAAACTTGTCTAGTTCTTTTCTATTTTATTTATATAGTACCCAAATTGCAAAAATCTAGCTATACACACTAATCTAACAGGCCACTAACACCATGAAACATATTTTAGGAGTTATCGTATAACTAATGTATGCAAACAACTAATATCTACAGTGTGTCCCAAACTGGATGGGAATGTATTGCTATCTCCGTTATTATTAGAGATAGGGAGACGGTTAAAATGAAAAATTCAGAATTGTTCATCCTCTGATGACGCTAACTTGGTTAGTGAAACGGTCGTCATGTCTTTTAAAATGTGATGTGGTGATTTGGGTTCTCCAAGTGTACTTATCAGTGCTCATCAGAGGTTCCAATCTTCACTTAGTGAATACTTAATTAGGTAATAATGCTAGGTAATATTATGTGAAACAGTTTAATAACGAAACCCGGCAATAACAAATAGAAACTGAAACTCCATAAAACAACACAATTAGAAGCGGAATTCAACAAATAATAAAATATAAACCTAAAAACACACTAAATAGAAAACTGTTCAAAATGGCCACCATTTTGTTCAATGCAGTTTATACACCATTTTGAAACATGCCTGCAAACTCTGGTGAGGGTGTTTTGGTTAATATGATTTATAGCTTCCGTGATTCTGTTTCGTAATTCATTGATATTTTGTGGTGGATCAAATGTATACACATTATTCGTCAGAGTACCCCGACAATAAAAATTCATGGGTGTTGTATCAGGACTTCGAGCACACCAATGAACAGCCCATTGTTACAAATGACACGATTATTAAAATTTTGGTACCTACAAAAATTCTTTGACGATCCTAGCATTGTGAGCTGGACAACCGTCTTGTTGGTACCAAATCTCGTCTAAATTATCATGAACTCTTCTATTTGTTGGTACGACATCATTTCTCAATAAATTAAGATACCCTTTCCCAGTTAAAGTATGTTCAACAAAGAACGGACCACAGAGAAGTTACCTGAATTTATTAAAAATTAACTGTCTAATCTACAAACAAAAATAACAGTTTTTACCTAATAAGCCACACAACACATTAATACCGAATCTGTCTTGCAATTGTCTTTCTTCCTTTAGATGGGGATTTTCTTTTGCCCAATAATGCCTATTATGGCGATTATACACACCACAATTTGTAAATCTGGATTCATCAGTCCATATTATTTTCAAATGAAAATGTTCATCTTGCTGACATTGTCCTTGATACCATCTGCAGAATTGAAGTCGCTTAGGGTAATCGTCAATATTTAAGTCTTGTACGATTGTAGGTTTGTGTGGATGGAAATGACTTTGTTTTAATACATGGTGTACCATATTTTTTGGAACGTCAATTTGTTCACCATAAAACCGAACAAAGCGCAGAGGGTTTTCGTTTGAAACCTGTAAGACGGCATTATTTCTTCATTCTTCAATATTTTGGTGTTTGGTTGTCGTCTTTCTGGGTAGTTGTTTTGAAATCAATCTGCAGGTGCCTCAGTATTTCGGTTAGAACGAATATAACATTCCAACATGTCAAAATATTCTTCATTACTGAACATATTGTTGAATAATATTGAAAATAAACAGGAAGCAAACTATTTAGTACAAAATTTTAAGCAACGTGTTAAATACACCTCAAGTTGTTCAGATAATAAAGAATGACAGGATTCTTAATTGTCGCGATATTGTTATATCCATAGCAATCTTTCTTCTGTTGTTCTTTAGTTGACTTGCGTTTAAAAATCAAACAATTTCCAAGGCGTTTTCGCAAATCATTAACATGCTTTTTATTGAGTTCTGTTAGTTAAATTATAACAATTTTTTAGGATAATGTTGTAATATAAAATATCATTTTTAATAATGGGCCGTTTCATTGGTGTGCTCAAAGTTTCTATTTTTTATTGTGAATCATTACGGAAAATTATGTTTAAAGTAGAAGTCTATTATTGGACTCCATGGCCCACTGCTTTTTGAACACTTTTTTTGTCGTTTGTTTTCTGGTATTGGATTTCATAGCCTAGTATCCTCGAAACGGTTTTTCTCAAAATTGTCAGTGCAATTACAGATTTCTCAAGCCCATTGTACATCATTGGAAAGCTCTTTTCACAGGCTATCACATGAATAAAAAATCCAATATGGCTGCCATAATAAAAACAAACGTTGATACATGCAGCTGAAAAACAAATGACAATCCAAAGTTGAGAATAGTACAAAAAGATTACACTGTAAAAAGTGTCCTTATAATGTGCAAGTCTAAGACATGTCAGATCAACGCCTACTTAGATATTGAAGAAAAAAGAAATCGATGCATTTCAAAATAACGCGAAAACTAAAAGAGTCAGGGCAAAATACAAGTCATACTTGGAACGAGCATGAAATTCTACAAAACATTGCTAATTTAACCGTCTCCCTATCTCCAATAATAACGGAGATAGCAATACATTCCCATCCAGTTTGGGACACTCTGTATACTTGATATACAAAAGTATAACCAGCGATATAAGACCAAACAAGTTTATATGTTAAAACAAGCCCCCAATTTTCTTTTAAGCCCACCAACATTAGTACTGCTGTTAGGTTATTTAAATCATCAAATGATAATGGTAATGATTTACTGGTATGTTATAATTATACCGTATGTCCAACAAGAATCTGATAACGAATTTAAAGAAAAATGTAGTTTATGAGCAATTGGTATATTTTTTAGGCTATAAAAATATCTCTCTAATCGCCTATTTGCATTAAATATTACGAGGTATTTGCAGCGCGGGGCTACCTTCATGCGTAAGACATCACATGGCTGACGTCCTTCGAATAAGATAGGCAGTCTAATCAATCAAGGCTTTGCTCATATGAAATTGAATGAAAGATTACTAGCAAAAGAGTCACTGCACATTAAGTTTCTCAAGGTTCATCCATTTACTAGAACATGGAACCAAGTTAGAGTTGGAAACTCTAGATGTGGACAAATATGAGTATGGTACAACCTGGCGGAAACTTCAGAAATGTGTTTTTAAAAATCTTTCTCAACAAGTTACTTAGCTCTTTTAACGGCTGCAAGTTTGTAAAACCATAAAATATACAAAATTATCAAGATATAAGATAGGCAGTCTAAGCAATCAAGGCGTTGCGCATATGAAATTGGATGAAAGATTACTAGCAAAAGAATCACTGCACATTAAGTTTTCTCAAGGTTCATCCATTTACTAGAACATGGAACCAAGTTAGAGTTGGAAACTCCAGATGTGGACAAATATGAGTATGGTACAACCTGGCGGAAACTTCAGAAATGTGTTTTTAAAAATCTTTCTCAACAAGTTACTTAGCTCTTTTAACTGCTGCAAGTTGGTAAGACCATAATATATACAAAATTATCCAGATATAAGATAGGCACTCTAAGCAATCAAGGCGTTGCTCATATGAAGTTGGATGAAAGATTACTAGCAAAAGAATCGATGCACATTAAGTTTTCTCAAGGTTCATCCATTTACTGGAACATGGAACCAAGTTAGAGTTGGAAACTCTAGATGTGGACAAATATGAGTATGGTACAACCTGGCGGAAACTTCAGAAATGTGTTTTTAAAAATCTTTCTCAACAAGTTTCTTAGCTCTTTTAACTGCTGCAAGTTTGTAATAATATATACAAAATGATCAAGATCAGACTGGCATTTTACACATGTAATCCGGTGGGGATTGAGCTGGTGGCTATAGCCATGATGTTAGATATTGTTACAACCTTTGTGGATCATCAAGTACATTCGTTCTGGTTCAGTGGAATTTGCTTAGAAAAGTCCAAGTCGGAATTTTGTATAAAGACTGGTTGTATATTGTTGTCTGATAACAAATATATAAACAGAAATGCTTGCAATCTTCAGCATATTAACTATGAGTTGAGTACAACGAGCGAAGCAGATCTGCAACGTAGGTAAATCAAAAACAAACAGCTTCAAAAATAGACCCTTTGGAACTTTAGTAGGCACACAAGTGACTTATAGTATGCAGTGCTAACACAAAAAGATCTGTAGTGTAAGAAAGTTCCCGATCCACACTAGTAACATTTACCGTATAACAATGCATTCCATCTTTCGTGTCATTAGATCATGTGGTACCTTATCAAAAGTGTTTTTAAAACAGAGATATTTGACACCAACTGATTGCCCTGACCAAATCAAACGAGTCCCCTAATTTAAAGATGACAGCAACTCAGTCACTGCAAATCTGTTGAGGGGTAAACCATCTTTAAATAAGTGTTATTTTTACAAGGAATGATGGAAAAAGTGTTAACAATACTTAAAAAAAGTGTCTACAGGCAACAGATGCTGGTCAATAGTTCTGTTTATCTGACTAATCCTTTTCTTTAATTTAGCAATTAACACTTGGTCCTAGAGTGGTTCTAAATATAAATTTTATAAAAAACTGGTTTAATTTAATAGTATTATTTTATTTATTTTAAACATTACACAAGTGTTTGGTTAAGTGAAAAAATATTCTTTATGCTTTAATTTAAAAAAAAATATTCATAGAAAATAATCTCACTCTAAAATTTCTCTTACTTTTGACATTCTAGGTCCTTATAGAGTATATGGATCACCTGGAGGGTCCTACTCCCAATCCAACAGCAGAGAATACGATGCCGGACAATACCTCTCGAACAAAGAAAGTAACAGTATCAACGTAAATGGTCCTTCAGGTGTTGGTTACGTTCCAGCTGGCCATGGTTGGAGTGTTTCCGGACCAGTTGTTGGATCAGGTGGTGCCCTTCTGCCAGTATCATCAGGCGGTTCCTATCAACAATCAAGTAACAGCGAATTCGATGCCAGTCAATACCTTTCCAACAAAGAAAGTAACAGTCTCAGCATAAACGGCGCTGGTTATGGCTACATCCCTAGTGGTGTGAGCTCAGGCTCTTGGGGTCCAGGCGCTGTAGCCTACCCATCCGTTAGCGCACCAGGTCCATCAGTATACCCTGTTGGTAGTGGTTCCTTCTCTGTATCCAATAGTAATTCACTTGATGCTGGTGCTTCCGTGTCTTCCAAGTCATCCAACAGCGTCTCATCTTCTGGTTATCCAGGCATCGTCAGTGGACCCTGGGCTGTGCCCGCGCCAGTTCAATGGTACCCAGCACCAGCACCTGCCCCTCCAGCAGTTCATATAGTCGAACCCATAGCTACTTGGCATGGACCAGATCCTTCAGTGGTCCACGTCCCTGGACATGTATACCCCGTTGGAAGTGGTTCTCTTGCCATCTCGAATAGCCGTTCCATAGATGCCGATGCTTCTGTCTCTTCCTCATCATCCAATCACATTTCCTCTTCTGGTTATCCCAGTGTTGGTGGAGGATCTGTACATTTACCAGCTCCATTTCTGCATGCTCCAGCACCAGCTCCTTCCTCTGTTTGGTATCCTGCACCTTCATACCCTGGTTCCATATCTGTGTCTAATAGCAACGCCGTCGATGCTGGTGCTTCCGTTTCATCCAAATCATCAAACTCAGTATCTTCTTCTGGTTACCCCGGTTATCCTTTAGCTCCAGTTTCATCTTGGTATGCACCTGCACCCGCCCCTTCGCCTGTATTTTGGCCAGCATACCCTTCTATTTCTCAATATGGCAGCAGCGAAAAGAATGCCGGTGCTCATGTATCTAGCTCAGAAAACAATTTTATTAGCAGTTCAGGCCCTGGATTTGGCTCTGTTGGTTATTATGGAGCATTACCTACTTATGTTTCGTCTCCAGGCTCCATGTCTGTCTCCAATAGCAGAGATGTAAATGCAGGTGCCCACGTTTCGCAATCTGAACAAAACAGTATATACGGCAGCTTCCCTGGATCATATGTTTCACACGCTCCCGCAGTCATGCTCGAACCTTACGGACCATCATACCCTTCTTACAGTCAAAGCAGCAGCAGTGAATTAAACGCTGGAGCTCACGTCTCAAGCTCAGAAAGCAACAGTATGACAGCTTCTGGTTACCCCGCAGGATATGGTGTTGTTGCAATGCCTGCTCCAGGTCCTGTATACGTCGCACCTCAACCTAGCTATGTTACCCTACCTAGCGCACCAGCATATCCAAACTTTCAGCAGTCTAGCAACAGTGAAGTAAACGCTGGAGCTCACGTCTCAAGCTCAGAAAGCAACCATATATCGGCTTCTGGTTACCCCGCAGGATATGGTGTTGTTGCAATGCCTGCTCCAGCTCCTGTATACGTCGCACCTCAACCTAGCTATGTTGCCCTACCTAGCGCACCAGCATATCCAAGCTTTCAGAAGTCTAGCAGCAGCGAAGTAAACGCTGGAGCTCACGTCTCAAGCTCAGAAAGCAACAGTGTCTCACATTCTGGTTACCCCGTAGGATATGGTGTTGGTCCAATGCCTATTCCAGCTCCTGTTCACGTCGCACCTCAACCCAGCATTGTTTCTATACCAAGCGCACCTGCATATCCAAATTTTTATCAGTCTAGCAACAGTGAAATGAACGCCGGAGCTCACGTCTCAAGCTCAGAAAGCAACAGTGTATCACATTCTGGTTACCCCGCAGGTTATGGTGTTGTCGCAATGCCTGCTCCAGCTCCCGTATATGTTGCACCTCAACCTAGCTTTGTTTCTGTGCCAAGTGGACCAGCGTATCCAAGCTATCATCAGTCTAACAGTCGTGAACTAAACGCTGGAGCTCATGTATCAAGCTCAGAAAGCAACAGTGTATCAGCTTCTGGTTACCCCGCTGGATATGGCGTTGTTGCAATGCCCGCTCCAGGTCCTGTATACGTCGCACCTCAGCATAGTCTTGTGTCTGTACCAAGCGGACCAGCATATCCAAGCTTCCAGCAGTCCAGTAGTAGTGAACTAAATGCCGGAGCTCATGTCTCCAGCTCAGAAAGCAACCAGATGTCTGCCAGCTACCCTGGTGCATATGCTGTGCCTGCAGTAGCTCCAGCTAATGTTGGTTATTACGGCTTCGCACCATCCGCAGGAGGTTCCTTCTCACAGTCGAGCAACAGAGAGCTTGATGCCGCCGCTTACCTCAATGCCAAACAGGCATCATCTATGAGTCAGTCTGGAGGTGCTGGTTATGGAGCATTCTACCCCGTAGGCAGATCTCACTTAGTCAGTTCTTACCCAGCAGGTGGTGCATACCATGCATCTGGTAACAAAGCATTCAACGCAGACTCTAGTCTTTCTAATAAAGAATCATATGATTTCAGTCGATTTGGATAAGAAAACGCAAGAAATCACCAGTCTACAAAAGCACTGATCATGTATAGCGATGAGATATGTGACACTAGTACACCGAAACTTTGTTTTAATTATTATAAATATTTATGTCTTTGAATTTAATAAAAAAGCATGATGTTTCCAAATTTTTCTTTTACCTAAACCTGATCATTTTGTTCAAACAAATACAGGCTGTATTAGCTAACTGGTTTTTTGGGAATCCAAAAATAATTTTTTTCTAGTTATTTTTATCCGTAAATTCCAAATTTCTGTCCAGAAAATCAAAATTCCATCTCATAACATAGATATTGACTAAACTTGTTTCTTTAATGGTACACCTATACAGGGTGTTCCCAAAATATGTAGTAAAATTAGTACCCTGGAAAGTAGAGGTGAAAATGGGTCGACCTAACACAATTTGCCCATACACCAAAATGCACGCTCAAAAAGTTACAGCCCATTAAAATGAATTTTAATTTAAAAAAATACAGTGTGGAACAGTCAAATGGACTAATTTCAGTATCTTAATTTTTGTGCATATTTACAAAAAATCCCGAAACACGTCAATTTTATAATAAAATGTCTGGACGCAGCAAGTGCCTTATGGAAGTGAATTTTCATATAAATGTTGCTAACAGCACATATGTCTCTTTAATGTAAGCAGGCATCAACCGGCATAACCTATATAGTAGAAAAAAATGTACCATATTTTATCAAAATAACTAATTGTTTGAAAATGTACAAACATTTACCGAAAATAAACTTTAAATGCTTCGAAGAAAACTCGTTTCCTAGCTGACGAACCTTAGGTAGATAGCAAATTTATTTATTGAATTTCGAGACATTTAATGAAAATTCGCTACCAAACGCACTTACTGGGTCTTGATTTTTTTACAAACATGCATCATAGTTCGATGAAAAATGCAAAAATGCAATTAGGAATGTTCAAAAAAAATTGTAGGTAACACCAACGACTTATGGGTCCCCCTGTGATTGTCAAAATAATTTTATAGGATGCAGCTAAGACACCCTATAAGTAACGTATACAATTTGTTCTCGTATTTTGCATTATAACAATTATATTGTAGAAATGCGCCACTCTGTATATATGTAAGCAGAAAGTAAACCCGGATATGGTCTCTAGGGGGGCTAGTTTGCGCTCATTTGAAGAAATATTTTTAGCATTCAAAAGCCGCCGCCTTCTCATTGACCGATTTTTTCTACAAAAATTTGCTAAAAATTATGGACCGTTAAACAATAAACTCAACTAAAACTACTGCCAAAGCATCAGAGAAAGGGTCTATTTGAAATGAATCTTCTGGAAATATTTTAGTAAACTGAAGGGCTATGATGGTTGAAGCTAAACCTTAAGAGTTTGTAGAATATTCTTTATATAATCCGTATTTCTTTCAGGTTCATTGCCTAAATGTTGCCAATTTTGACGTTTCAAATCGCGACTTTGACGTTTTGAGGAAAACCCTAATTTTTTTTAAATGCCTAACTTTTTTAGCTTTAAGCCTACAGACCTAAATTTTTGGAAATATTTCACCCTTTATAATACAAACACGAGTACAAAATCTGGTTGGCCCTACTTTGTAAACTCGGGAGACATAATTTTTTCCGAAAGGAAACACAAAATTTTCCGGGAAAACCTGGGCCAGTTTTCCTGGCCAGCGAACTTATCCAAGACGCTTACAAAAGAAAGGTACTCAGCAAATTTGATCACAATGGGCCCGTTATCTTTTAAGTTATCGGTGTGATATATATATATATATATATATATATATATATATATATATATATATATATATATATATATATATATATATATATATATATATATATATATATATATATATATTGATGACCCTGGATATGGGTTCTAGGAGACATAGTTCGCGCTCGTTTGAAGAATTTTTTTCTAAATTACAAATTCGGTGTCTCCTCATTAGTGAATTTTTAAAATAAAATTCACTGTATTAAATATAGACCGGTTTTAATAAGTTAGGGCAAGAACAAACAACCAGATATCCTATTAAGTTTTAAAAGTTTTCATCTTTTCTTTATAAAATAAAAACTCGCTTAAAAATTAATCGGAAAAACAACAATCTGATCAGATAACGGTAAAGTGAAACGAGACTAAAAAAAAATCATAAAAATGAAGTCACTAACTAGGGTTAGAACTCGTCATGTAGGACTCGACTATCAGGTGTACAGAACTTAGCTGACTTGGCTACGCTCGACGTGGCAGACTAGCAGGTATACCCAGTAGTATCTCAATTGTATAATTTACCTCCAACTTTTTTGTCTTTTAATATACAGATCTTAATTTTGGCACATAGGGTAGCCCTTTTGACAGATATCAGTGCGCCAAATTTGGTTGCCCTTATTTTGTTATTTTAGGAGATCTGCATTTTTTTATAAAGAAAACACAATTTTCCATTAAAACTTGGGGAGAACTTCCTGGCTAACGAACTTATCAACACGCATACACGTGTTTTAAGCTTATTAGCTATCATCAGTACGGTATAGCCAGGTGATGATGGGAACACTCTGGATGAAGAAGCAAAAAATACACTAAGTAACAACAGGCAACCAGCGCACATTTGCAGCAACATTCGGAAGACCCTCAATTCGAGGGCAACAACCAAAATCGCCACAGAGGCAAAGAAATCACCTGCGTGAGTATCCGGAGCCCAGGAGTCATACTATTTATAACAGGATTTTGGCCTTGCCCTTAGCCTTTCTTCTTGTATAGTATACAGAAATTCCGTGTTAAAAATCCTGTTGGATGTTATCCATTCAACGATAATTCTAATATTAAAAGAAAATAAAATGCATCCCTATAATTTGACACAAACTCAGAACCCATTATTATGATAGAAAAACGAATTTTTGTGGGGAACGAATGATGGAAAGTTAGAAAACAATGTTTTCTAACTAGAATATGTTTTGTTTTCTGATCAGTGTTATTTTTACACTTCACGCCTATGCTAATCGTCATAATTTTCGCTGCTGGTTTAAGAAAATCCAGATGAGAGAAGAACCACAAAGTTCCAGCGAATGTGATACCGTTCCAGCAGGATAGAGCACCAGCACATTACCGAACCAATGTCTGGCAGTACCTCGACTTCATGTTTCCAAATCGGTGCATAGGGAGGCGAGGATATTTAGAATGGCCAGCACGATCACACGATCTTAGTTATTAGACTTCTTCTTATGGGAACATGTGTAAAATATGATATAAGAAACTATACCACGTGATTAGGCTGACTTAAAAATAACAATAATGATTTATATTAGGTCAGTTACGCCTCACATGTTAACTAACGTTAGAACACATTTATATTTACATTTATCATTACCATTAGGATGCTGCCAGGACGTTCAAGGAATGCATTTTTTTTTTATGTCAACAACACACCACGAGGGCTTACAGCCTAAATACTATCGTACCGTGGGTGTTGACAAGGAGGAAAGAGGCAGCTTGTTAATTCTGGACTTGAAGGTTTGGAGGTTCGGAGGAGAAGGAAAAATATGTGCCGGCAAGGAATTCCACAACTTGGAAGTCCTCGGGACAAAAGAGCGGGCATAACAAGATGTTCTATGTCTGGTGACCTGGACATTAAAAGGGTGCATTCGCTCTGTTCCCCTGGTAGATCTGCTGGGGGCAGCAGGTGGGGGAATTATGGAGGAAAGCTCCTCTGAGCAGTGCCCGTGCAGATATCTATAAAAGAGAGAGAGGTCACCAACGGCACGTCGGTGGGCAAGGGATGGAAGCCTTTGGGTGAGGGTAGGGTCACCGATGAGACGTATAGCTCTCTTTTGAATGGAGTCCAGGATAGCGAGTGTAGAAGCGGCAGCTGCACCCCAGATGTGGGAGCAGTATTCGAGGATTGGCCTTATTTGTGAAGTGTATAAGGTATAGAGATTAGTTGGTGAAAAGTATTTGCGAGCCCGGAAGAGGAAACCCAATTTCTTAGCAGCCGCTTCTGCAATTGATGTAACATGTTGGTGCCAATTAAGATTTCGATCCACAGAAATGCCGACAAGAGAAAAGGACTCATTACTTTGAATAACTTGGTTGTTCATTGTGATGGGTCTAGGGCTGCTGTATCTCTTGTGAGAAAGAAAGCAAGACTTAGTTTTGGTGGGGTTGAATTGTACAAGATTTCTACTTCCCCAGTCTAATATTTTTTGGAGGTCTACGGAGACAGAACCCTCCATGAGTCTGCGATCCTCATCTAATTGGGCTAAAGAGACAGGCTTAGAATATTGTATGTTTGAGTGGAGGGTGCTGTCGTCCGCGTAACTGTGAACTGGGTTGGATGTGCTAGAGAGGAGGTCATTGATGTGGAGAATAAACAAAGTAGGGGCTAAAGCTGAACCTTGAGGAACTCCTGCATTAATTGGATACAGTTTAGAGGAATGGCCATCCACAACAACAGATATGCTCCTGTTGGAGAGGAAATTTGCTGTCCAGGTACAAAGTTTTGGTGGTAGGCCATAGGCCGGAAGTTTATTAAGCAGCGCTGCGTGCCAGACCTGGTCGAATGCTTTGGATATGTCTAGAGCAACAATCTGGGATTCACCATGTTGTTCCATAGACTTGTTCCAAGAATGGGTGACAAAGGAAAGGAGGTCGGCAGTCGATCTGCGCTGACGGAATCCATACTGCCTGTCGTGGATTAGACTGTGTTTTTCAAGGAATTTTAGTAGTTCGGTGTTTATATACTTTTCCATCACTTTAGAGATGACTGAAAGGAGAGAAATAGGCCTGTAGTTGCTAGGAAGCGCTTTGGATCCTTTCTTGGGGATGGGTTGTACTCGAGCAGTTTTCCAGTTACTAGGGAATATGCCTTTATTGTAAGATATCTGAAACAGACGAGTCAGGACAGGAGCAAGTTCTGGTGCGCATTTTTTGAGAACAATTGCTGGGATCTCGTCAAGGCCAGAGGCTTTCCTGGTATTAAGAGAAGAGAGCATCTTTCGTACCTTTTTAGTTTTGAAAATGATATCAGTCATTTTATGTGCGACATTGGGGACTGTTGGTGGTTGAACATTTGGAGGTGGGTTGAGAGTAGAATTTCCGGCGAACAACGAAGCAAAAAGTTCAGCCTTGCCCAGGGCGGTAGAAACAATTTCATCACCTGAGACAAGAGGTGGGAACGTACTCTTGCAGAAATTATTCCCAATAGACTTAGCAAGAGTCCAGAAGGGTTTGCCGCCGTTGGAGCTTGAGAGGACTTTGTTTTTGATGTGGTTATTAAACGAGTTTTTTGCCTCAGAAAGAATGCGGACATAGCGGTTTCTTGCGTCGTTGAATGCTTGACGATTTTCTTGACTGGGATTGTGTAGAAGCGTTTTGTGAGATTTGACCTTTTCAAGTCTGGCCTTGTCACAGGATTTAGAGAACCAGGGCTTTTGAGTGGCTGAAGAGGTTTTCTGTGTACGTGGAATAAATAATTCCATGCCAGCTTGGATAATTTCGGTGACGTTTTGTGAGATATCAGAGGGGTCAGGATGAGAGAAGCAGACAGACGCCCATGGAAATGAGGAAAAGTAATCCCGCATTTCGTCCCAGTTTGCGGAGTTGTAGTGCCAAACGATACGTGGGTGTGATGACTGTGTGACCTCGGGTTGCATTGCACAGGAAGCAGTGACCATGCCGTGGTCTGAGCGACCAAGGGGGGCGGTGACTGATATCTTATAGCATTCAGGATTTGTAGTAAGAAGGAGATCCAAGGGATTTGAGCTGTGTGTTGGGATACGAGGAAAGTAAGTAGGTTGCTGAACCATATTGGCCAAAGAATTGCTGACTGCAAAGGCCTCCGCTGCTCTCCCTTGTGGATCGGTTTTTGAAGATCCTAGCCATTCCTTATTATGGACATTGAAGTCGCCAAGAATAGTGACCTCGGAGGAAGGATATTCAGAAATCAGATAGTCGGTTTTTTCAGAAAGGTAGTCAAAGAGCTGGACAAAGTTGTTGTCAGAAGGTGACCGGTAAATGCAACAGATGAATTTAGTTGCAGCCCTGAGAGAGAGTTTTATCCATAGTATGTCTTTTCTTCCAGCTTCTAAATTGGGAAGTCTGGTGCAGGGTAGATTGCTACGGACGTATGCGCACACGCCTCCATGCAATCTAAAGGCAGTAAGGAACTCATACCCCGGGAAATTAAGGTGATTAGTGGCTGTTTTGGCACTGATTTGGGTTTCGGTGAGGAAGAGGAGTTGGGGCCTGTTAGCCTGGAGGAAATGGTGGACGGAGTTCAGGTTAGAATTTAGGCCACATATATTCGAAAAGGATATGTTAAATCTTGATGTTGGCGCCCCCTGTACACCCCTCTCCCGGAGATCCGAATGGAGGGGTATTTTGCCTCCGGAATATTTTATACAAGGAGGAGCCATCATCATTTTTGCTTATAAGGGAAACCGACTCATACACCAGAACCGGAAACGTCCGTTGGGACTTCACCGGTCCCTTGATGTATGGGGTGGTACCTCCTCGGGCGTGAAAAAATCCTTTACTATTACATAAAGGAAAATTCCACTACCACCTGCTATGGATTGGATTGGATCAATGTCTACCCCTTTAAAAATAAGATTAATAAAGGGACTATCAATTGTCCAGTAGTTATGATTTTCGACATAGTAGGAGGATACAAAACATTTTCATCATTTTGCATCCATGCCTATTGTCGGCATTTTGAACATATACATTAAGATGGATGTGTTTTAGCGAATTTTAGTTAAGAATTCGCTATTAGAGTGGTCACGATAAGAAGCTTTTGAAAAAAATTCAGATGAAAGCTAAATTGGGGCTCTAGAACCCAAAACCAAGGCCCGTTAAAATTTATATGTATGTATATATATATATATATATATATATATATATATATATATATATATATATATATATATATATATATATATATATATATATATATATATATCGGAGCCATAACTCAAAAAACACTGAAGTGATTTGAACGAAACTTGGCACATATCTTCATTGTATTTAGACTGCGGACGAGTTCGTATATCACCTATAATGAACATCGCCCCTCCCCTTCCAAATATAAAAAAATATTTTTGATAACGCAGGCGAAAGAATCTGGCTGGTCAGCGGTGCTGCGCGGTTTCACCCATCAAATTGTCACCGTGCATTAATGTCACATATTAATGTGTGTGTAAATCCAAAAAATTATAAGTTTGAAATATTATATTTCAAAGATCACAATGAGAGAGTAAAATTTAAGCTGGACACTGGAGCACATATTAACGTGCTACCGGAGTATATCTATAATATGTTAGTGATTAATAACCTGAATGCCTGAATGAGGTAACGGTCAAAATTGCTAATTATGAGGGCCAGAAGCTGGATGTACTGGGGGAGTGTCTTTTAAATGTTGAACTGTTTAGAAAAAATCATTTATTCAGTTTTTATATTTCAACAACACACCACGAGTGCTTACGGCCTAAATACTAACGTACCGTGGTGTCGAATAGGAGGGAAGAGGCAACTTGCTAATTCTGGACTTTAAGGTTTGGAGGTTAGAAGGAGAAAGAAAAACATGTGCCGGTAAGGAATTCCACAACTTGGAAGTCCTCCGGTCAAAAGAGCGGGCATAACAAGATGTTCTCTGTCTGGTGACCTGGACAGTAAAAGGGTGCATTTGCTCTGTTCCCCTGGTAGATATGTTGGGGGCAGCAGGTGGAGGAACTATGGAAGAAAGCTACTCTGAGCAGTGCCCGTACAGATATCTATAAAAGAAAGAGAGGACACCAACGGCACGTCCGTTGGCAAGGGATGGCAGCCTTTGGATTATGGTAGGGTCACCGATGAGACGTATAGCTATCTTCATAATCGAGTCCAGGATAGCGAGTGTAGAAGTGTCAGCGACACCCCAAATGTGGGAACAGTTTTTGAGGTTTGGCTTTATTTGTGAAGTATGTAATGTATAGAGATTAGTTGGTGAAAAGTATTTGCGAGCCCGCAATAGGAAACATAATTTTTTAGCAGCTGCTACTGCAATAGATGTGACATGTTGGTGCCAATTGAGATTTCGATCCACAGAAATGCCAACAAGTGAAAAGGACTCATTACTTTGAATAACTTGGTTGTTCATTGCGATGGGTCTAGGGCTGATGTATATCTTATGAGATAGAAAGCGAGGCTGAGATTTGGTGGTGTTGAATTGTACAAGATTTCTACTTCCCCAGTCTAATATTTTTTGGAGATTCACAGAGACAGAACCCTCCATGAGTCTGCAATCCTCATCTAATTGGGCTAAAGAGACAGGCTTAGAATATTGTGTATTTGAGTGGATGGTGCGGTCGCCCGCGTAACTGTTAACTGTGTTGGATGTGCTAGAGAGAAGGCCATTGATGTGGAGAAGAAACAAAGTAGGGGCTAAAGCTGAAACTTGAGGGGCTCCCGCATTAATTATATATAGTTTAGAGGAATGGCCATCCACGACAACAGAAATGCTCCGGTTGGAGAGGAAATTTGCTGTCCAGGTACAGAGTTTTGGTGGTAGGCCATAGGCCGGAAGTTTATTAAGCAGCGCTGCGTGCCAGACCTGGTCGAATGCTTTGGATATGTCTACAGCGACAATCTGGGATTCACCGTTTGGTTCCATAGACTTGTTCCAGGAATGGGTGACAAAGGAAAGCAGGTCAGCAGTTAATCTGCGCTGACGGAATCCATACTGCCTGTCGTGGATTAGACTGTGTTTTCAAGAAATTTTAGTAATTCCGTGTTTATATACATTTACATCACTTTAGAGACCACTGAAAGAAGAGAAATAGGCCTGTAGTTGCTAGGAAGCGCTTTGGATACTTTCTTGGGGACAAGTTGTACTCGAGCAGTTTTGCAGTTACTGGGGAATATGCCTCTATTGTAAGATGTCTATAACAGACGAGTCAGGACAGGAGCAATTTCTGATGCGCATTTTTTGCGAACAATTGCTGGGATCTCGTCAAGGCCAGAGGCTTTCCTGGTATTAAGAGAAGAGAGCATATTTCGTAACTTTTTAGTTTTCAAAATGATATGCGTCATTTTAGGCGCGACATTGAGGACTGTTGGTGGTTGAACATTTTGAGGTGGGTTAAGAGTATAATTGCCGGCGAACAACGAGGCAAAAAGTTCAGCCTTGCCCAGGGCGGTAGAAACAATTTCATCCCCTGAAATAAGAGGTTAATAGATTAAATCACGATATTCTTTTGAGGAAACTGGATAACATGGATTTCTCACCGAACTTGCTGAAGTTTATGGAATCATATCTTCGTGATCGAGTTAGTGTTGTCCACTATCATGGGTGTCAGTCCGTGGAGGTATTGGCTGAATCAGGTGTTCCTCAGGGATCTGTTCTGGCACCCTTGCTGTTCAATCTGTTCATCAATGATATTTCGGATGTTATCGACTTGCCCCATCTTCTGTATGCGGATGATGTAAAAATCTTCTCATCCGTTGCTGGTCTCTGCGATTGTTCGGTGCTTGAGAGATGTTTGCGTAGAGTTCAACACTGGTGCTTCATTAACAACCTCCCACTGAATATTAAAAAATGTGTTGTAAAGTCTTAAACGCTCAACCGCCGTGTAAACGAGTTCCCATACTCCATAGATGGACAGACTCTTCTAAGACCTGCAACCTTTAAAGGCTTGGGTGTCGTCTTTGACTCGAAACTCCCATTCGTGGAAAACTATGAACATGCAATTGCTGGGGCATCGAAGACACTTGGATTTCCTATTCGCAATTCCGGTTCCTTTTATAATGCAGACACTTCGAGGCTCCTGTTCGGTGCCTATGTGCGGCCGCATCTGGAATATACCTGTGTGGTTTGGTATCCTCTGTATGACGTCCATATAGCGGCTCTTGAGGGTGTCCAACGGAGATTTGTAAAGGTCCTTGCATACAGAGCGGATCGGGTGTATCCCGCTACTGGTACACCACAGGCCGATTTACTGTCGAGGTTCTCATTGGAATCTCTGCAGGCTAGGCGTAATTACTCTGTTCTCTCCCTGATATATAATTTACTGCACAGTAGGATCGTCTGTCCTGAACTGTTGCACACTCTGCTTTTTCAGACCCCTAGAGTCAACTCTAGAAGACACGACTTCTTTTATCTACCGCCACCTAGGACCAATGTCAGGCTTAACTCACCGATTTACAGATCGTGCTCCATTTATAACAGCGTGCATCAGTCACTAGACATATTGTGTTGTAGTGAATCTGAGATGAGACACGTTGCATCGCTGCTTGGTAATTAGTAGAACTTTTACTATGATAATTTTTCTAGTGTGTGATATGTATTTTATATTGTATTCATACTCTTAATTTGGGATAATTCCCATTGAGTATTAGTGTTAAATAAATAAATAAATAAATAAATAAATAAATAAAGAAAATAAATAAATAAATAAATGAATAAATAAATAAATAAATAAATAAATAAATAAATAAATAAAAGACAGTGTCAAATGGGAATTTGAAGAAACGAGCAGTAAGCTTAATATTAATAAAAACAGATATGGTCGAGTAGTTAAAAAACGGTCGTATCTAAAGGCCTGTTTGAGATAATATTAGTTTTTTATATATGTATGCTTTTTTTCTCTCCTTTATGGAGCTTATGATGTAACAGTCTGATAATGTTTTATATTAATTTTTTAGAATAAGATATTTAAGTTAGTAGCAGTTAACTTATGTTCTTATCTTCAGGTGAAAGAAAGGGTAAAGCTAATAGGTACTGGGTAGAACATTATAAAAACCTTTGTCCTTTGGCTATTCAATAATATACTAATTTGTTTTATTTTTATATTATATTCACATACATTGTAAGTAGTTTGTAGGAGGCCTAACCCAAGAAGGCAGATCTTACGAAGTTGGCTGCATTGTCGGCTAACATGAATTATGATTAGGATCAATGAAGTGACGTTGACAGATAAACATGGATCATCTGAAAAACGTGTTTCTACGCAGATATATATATATATATATATATATATATATATATATATATATATATATATATATATATATATATATATATATATATATATATATAAAGTAACTAAATACAGATTCCTAGGTGTATAATAATTGTAATTAAATATTAAGTACTACATAAAATATAATAGTAGCCAGTTATCACCCGAGAAAGGAAAGCTTCGAATTGGTTTTGGGTAAGATCGCTTCAGGGGGTAGGGGAAAAATTAGGGGTGATTTGGTAAAAATTGGTCAAGTCATAGACCCTAAATTCATTTCATAAGAATTTCGTTCTGAAGAGAGTAGATTATCACATCTATGTAGAAGTTATGACTCAATTTGCAGCGGTATTTTTAGTATGTATATATAAATATATATATATATATATATATATATATATATATATATATATATATATATATATATATATATATATATATATATATATATATATATATATATATATATATATATATAAGTCTAACTGTGTTAAAAATAGTTGTATAAATGAAATAAGTTTATGAACGTTAATATGGTCATACATAAACTTATTTAATTTATACAACTATTTTTAATACAGTTAGACTTATGCTGTGGACACACTAATTTGACATTCTATTTTTCAGGGCGTCAATTTGGACATACATTTTAAAAGACCTGTATATTTTTACAGCATCACAAAAAATGTGAAATTTTAGACAGACTTTATGTATCATGTAAGATATTTTCTGGACATAAACGTCAAAATGCGGATAAATGGAATTCTTAGTAGGCTCCGCCAAATCACAACAATTTTATCAGCAACAAGGCAGTTACAATAAGAATGTTACAAAACAACAATTGTGCATTTTATAAATGTTCAAAGGCATTTCTATTCTCTTCCAAAATTTCTCTGTTCTTGAGAAAACGTTCTACGGAGCTCTGTCTGTAACGCTGTTACTTAAATTTCTGCACGCTTCACAAATTTTATCTTTCATATTTTCCGGCGACGTTGGTTTATCCCTGTACAGGATCTTCTTGATGCAACAGAAAAAAAATCAAGCGAGTCAAGTCGGAAGGACAGTGTGGCCACTGAATAGGCTCATTTGTTTCTATCCATATGTCTTCAAATTTTTAATTACAAAAAGAAGAATTGAAAGGAAAAAAAATGTAAGTATTTATCACCATCTTGAGTTTTTACGGGCGATAAACTTCAGTAAGACCACTCTGGGTAGAATTACTGATAGGAAACCGGTTCAACCTTCCCCAAATATTTTGGTAATATGGTCACGTGTCCTTTCGCAGACCTACTGGTGAATCAAAATGACAAGTAACCAGCATGCAGTAATGGATCCAACAGCAAATTTGCTGCCTGGGCAGATTAATCTAAACAGAAAGTGTGCCGCTTGACAGAGTTTAAATAACATCCACAAAATGCGGAATACTACCCGCAACGTGGCAGACGCGGAAAATACTGAGTCGCTAAAGAAATTGGCTGTTAGAAAGAGCTCCACATTATTGTTGATTAATAACGGACTGTGTAACGATTCACTTCTTATCTGGAATCATTACTGGTTCAAAATACACTTAGAAATCCCCCAAGTATCTAAATAATACCAAAAACCCTATCTATGATAAGTATTTTAAGTTTTAGGTTTCAAAATAATGTTGATGAAAATTCACTAAGAAATTCTGTATCACAAGAACCGTACTGAATTCCCTATAATATACGTCGAAATCTAAATATTGAAAAACGTTGCATTTTTGTTGGGAAAAATGAATATCTCTATTGTCCTGAGATTCTAGGTAAATAACAGAAGCTGGCGTAATTATGATGAAATATAGAAAATCGGTTACCAAACGAACGGACGAGTCCATTATTGTGGAGGTGTGTATAGAAGACGTCGTGACTTCGCCACCGATTGGAGGTCTCGTTTTATCTCATTCGAAGAATGGAGGCTAGAAAGAGCTCACGCACAGCCACCAACGGTCACCGTAAGAATTTTTGCGTGCAGCGGTTAGGAATTGCAGAACTCGACACAGTAGCGAGAGTCTCTGCCTGGCGCTTGTCGAATGAACACCTCTTAGTTTCGGTGGCTATTAAATTATCTTAAAAGGGGGTGATAAAATCCTTTTTGTTATCTGTACTACCTAATGCTTATTGTCAGTGATTGTTTAAAGTAATTTAAACGATTTTCGAGTTTAAATAAACATCGTATTCAGCATAAAAACGCGAGTTTGGTTTTGGTTCCTTGTTCCGACCTGTTGATTTCTTACCTTAATCAGAAAGACTTCCTTTTTTTTTTTTTTTTCCCTCAGGGCTCGTCCGCGGCCTTGCCGCCCCGATAGCACCGCAACCCTTGGTTGATTGTGCATAAAAGACTTCCTGGTTATTACTGAACTTTAAA
The DNA here is from genome assembly GCA_964006375.1 of Tillus elongatus. Lineage (NCBI taxonomy): Eukaryota > Metazoa > Arthropoda > Insecta > Coleoptera > Cleridae > Tillus > Tillus elongatus. The sequence goes on along the minus strand of OZ023268.1, from coordinate 14,691,085 downwards.
TCAATTGGCAGTGAATTTCACTTGGGCCAATTCACGTTTTAAATTGCGATTTGCAAAGTTTGCGTCAACGAATTCAGAACATCGACATAGTTGTCAAATGGTTTCCTAATATTAGAGAAATAAGTCCACCAACCCAATTGAAGTCTGCGAACCTGTCTCAGGTGCTCATAGTTGATCTTACTTAAAAGGCATCTTCATAGGTTCATCAGGTAACTCAATACAGGAACATTGGGTGAGTCCGTGTAACTCCTTGTTCTCTGAATCGGCACAATTTTTCATGCAGCAATCTAATATCTGAAACCTTATAACTTGAACTTTCCAAAATAACGTAAACAAATTCGAATTTGAACAGTGTCAGAGAGGTGCTATAGGGATAATTGTAAATTTCATGTTTAATCTGTTGAATTTTGTCTGTAAATTTAAACACATAGTTCTTGAAATTGTAATTAATAAATTTTGTCTGTGAAATATCTAACCTGTACATTCTTCTCAATATCTCTTATTTTCAATAATTAATGCAAAAATTTCACGTAGGAATATATATATATATATATATATATATATATATATATATATATATATATATATATATATATATATATATATATATATATATATATTCTTTTTTTTTGGAGCCCCACTCAAAGAACTGGCCAGTTAAATTTATTGAAAAATTAATCAAATTGATTGACAAACGTCACGTGATTTACATAATAATTTGTGTTTGCTTTTTAGCTGTAAAATACAGTATTTCATCTTACATATAAAGCTCAAGTGGCTTAGATCAGTATTTTAGTAACATGTAACCATCTTTTTAGTGAATTTTCTTAAAAAAAATTCACTAATGAGGAGATCCCGACTTTTGAATTTTGAAAAAATTTCTTTAAATGAGCGCTAATGAGGCCCCCCAGAACACATATCCGGGGTCGGTTTAAATTTTTATATGTTTATATATATATATTTATATATTTATATATATATATATATATATATATATATATATATATATATATATATATATATATATATATATATATATATATATATGTATCACACCGATAACTCAAAAAATAATGGGCCGATTTTGATTAAATTTGGTGAATAGATTCCTTTTGCAAATGGCTTGGATAAGTTCGTTAGCCAGGAAAATCGGTCCAGGTTTTCCCGGAAAATTTTGTGTTTTCTTTCGAAAAAAATTTATATCTCCGGAATTAACAAAGTAAGGGCAACCAAATTTCATATGCGGATTTACTTTATTATAGGCAAGTTACCTACCAAAATTTGGCTCCTTAGGTTAAAGGATAAAAAAGTTACAGGCATTCAAAGAAAAATAAATTTGGATTTTCCTCAAAACGTCAAAATTGCGATTTTAAACGTCAAAATTGGTGAGTACATTCCTTTCGCAAGTCGCTTGGATAATTTTGTTAGCCAGGAAAATCCGCCGAGGTTTTCCCGGAAAAATTTGTGTTTTCTTTCGAAAAATATTTATATCTCCAAAATTAACAAAGTAAGGGCAACCAAATTTGGTAAGCTGGTTTATATCGTTATAGGTGTGCCACCTACCAAAATTTAGCTCTGTAGGTCAAAAGACAAAAAAGTTATGGGCATTTAAAGAAAAATAAATTGGGGGTTTCCTCAAAACGTCAAAGTGACAATTGAAAACGTCAAAATTCGCAACATTTAGGCAAATAACTTGAATCTAATACGATCTATGGAAAGAAAATGTCTCAAGAAGAATGTTTTACATACACCGAACTCTTAGTTTCAGCGGTCATTGTCCTTCATTTTACTAAAATATTTCCAGAAAATTCATTTCTAATAGACCCTTTCTCTGATGCTTGGCAGTAGCCTTAGCTATAGGGTTTATTGTTTAATGGTATATAATTTTTGTCGAATTTTCGTAAAAAATCAATAAAGCTCAATATATTCGTTATTATACAAGATATGAAAAAATATTGTATACATTAATTTTACGGTGTTTTGAGCTACATCTTAAAAAATTATTGCGACAATCACAGGGTGGCCCATAAGTCGTTGGTGATACAAATAATTTTTTTTTGTCGAAAACGCCTTATTTTTTTGCATTTTCCATCGAAATATAATGCATGTTTGTAAGTTAAGAAATTCTGGAGGCAGCAAGTGCGTTGTGGTTGCGAATTTTGATTAAATGCTCCATATTTGAAAAGCTCAATTTGCTATTAACCTATAAGGTTGACCAGGAAACGGATTTTTTCAGTAACACTTTTGGTTTACTTTTGGAAATTTCTGTACGTTTTCAAACAATCAAGTTATTTTGATGAAACATGGCACATTGTTTTTACTATATATGTTATACTGGTAATCAAATTTGATGCCTGCTTTTTCTATATAGGTTATACTGGTAACCAAAATTGATGTCTGCTTTCTTAAAAAGAAAACACACATATTTGCAATAAAAACATTTTTATGAAAATTCACTACCATAACGCACTTGCTGCGTCCCGAGATTTTTATATTATTGTTCTGTCATGTGTAAGTGAATTGATAATTTATTTTTCTTGAAGTTCTTGCTGTTTATCTGATTTTATTTGTGTGCAATTAATGTTTATTTGAGATTTACCAACAATTTTTTTATTTCACTGTGTCTGCTATTCCAAATTTAATTTGTATGAATAAATTTATATACTTTGTTACATTAACATATCTGTTTGATTGAAGAGAAATTCCTCCCTAACTTCTCCTTTCTTTTAGCGTCGGCGCAAAGAACTTATTCTTACTAACGATTATGTAGATATCTAAATTTCCATATTACCTGGCACTAGTCTGGGGCGCCCATAAATATAGGACTCCAAGCAGTGCGAAACAAACAAAGAAAGAACGTGAGTATCCAACTACATCCAGATCTGTCAACCTCCTAAAAGTATTGCTAATCTTAGTAAATATGATAATGTGATAGATAGCTATTTTAGGGTAGGGTGTTATAGGAAATCGTAACCTCACTATCGAGCAGATCTATATCCACCTGAGGTCAATCACCATATACCACGGTTCTGGTTTCTAAGTTCTTGTTTGAAGGAGGTAACAACTTACCTATTTTGAAATAGGGAACTTACACGACATTTAGATAATTAAGTAAAGGCAATTAACGGCACTAGTATTGGGTAGTTTCAACAAGAAGTAAAGTCGCGGGAGTTTTAAATTGGCCCACATCCAGCACTTTGCAGCAGCCCTAGGTGTGGACTGATGTGCTCTCATCGCGTTCTAAATTGTATCCGAGGCCAAGAGGCACTGGCGGTATTGTGCCCACGTCGTTTTAACCTAAGATTTGTATCCCAGAAATAGAAATACCGCCTTTTTTGCAAAATGGAGGTAGACGTTCCGGTTCCAGAGTATTTTCATTTTCCACAGCAATCACATGTTGAGCATGTAGAAGATATCTTTAGCACGCATGCAGATATATTCTGGAACTATCCTGTTGTTATTAGATTAATACATTTATTTTGCGTATATTCAAAAATGAAATAAGCTAAAGGCGCGTATGAACTATAAAAAATAAACGGATTTAATTAATTACTCCCTTCTTTATTAATCTATTTGAATATTAACTGTAACGCGAGCGGTACAAACGCAACAGAAATTTGTTTAACTCCGGTTGCATATATTCTGGCGCAAATATAGCCATTGGCCATAATCTGGTAGTGGCAAAACTTTTTAATAATAAAAAAACTTTATTACACTTTACATAGCGGGTACAAAATTACACATAATATAATACCAGTCCATTATAATTGACTATCACTCAGTTTTCGTTCCTCTTGTAGTCACTCCAGCTTTAACTCTACCAGCTGACTTGGCATAAGTGTCATAATAATCAGGCGTATCTCTTGGGTAACCATACACATCCGGGTATGGACTAGTAGGGCGGTAGCCTCTGGTCGGATAATATCCTGCATCTGGTGAATATCCTCTATTCGGATAATAGCCACTACCAGGAGAATACCCTCTATTTGGATAGCTGCTAGGGTATCTATTTGGGTAGGTGCCACTAGAAGGATAGTAGCCTCTATTGGGGTAACTACCTGATCCTGCTATGGGGTAATAACCTTTACTGGGATAAGACGATCCATAATTTGGGTAAGGGTCTATTGGGTAGGATCCACCGCTATTAGGGTAATATGAGTTACTACCCGGGTAAGATCCGCTACCACCTGGGTAATAGCCAGCGCCGATTGGGTCGTACCCACCACTGCTTGGGTAATAGCCGCTACCACTTGGATAAGATCCACTGCTACTTGGGTAAAATCCACTACTACTTGGGTAAAATCCACTACTGCTTGAAAATAATTTGCTACCAAGTGCTCCTAATCCGGTTATAGGATATTTTGTGGAATAAAGGTAAGATTGATCTGGGTAAGATGAAGAATATGTATATCCGTAGCCATTGCCATATACATTACTTGTACCATGTCCGAGGATATTAAGTCCATTTTGTAGCTGGCTTGTGGGATAATATTTAGAATCATAGTTGTAATGTTTATAATCTGTTGGTAGGGCATAGTTGCTGACTGTTAGTGCGGATCTGATAGAGAGGCATGATGTCAGAAGGACCTAAAACAAATAAAACTTATGTAATCGTATTTAAATAACTTAAGGTATGATGTAAGACAAGAAAATTAAAATTAAATATCAAATATGGTTTTATTATCGTATTGCTATTTAATGCAGCCAATGCGTCAAGTATTTTGCCAGATAAAAAGCTTAACACCTTCTTAAAGCCCTAGGATTGTGTTGATAAGCACATTATCGGATTTATTTTGCTAATTTGGGGAGAAAAGCGATGTTCAGGTTACGTGGAACCTTACTCGGATTTTTTAAGTTTTATAGTCTTATCCAGAGTTCCTTCAAATTTATTAAGTTACCCCGTATAATACGGGAATATTTGTGTTAGAGATAATTGCGGTACTACACAAAATTTTTAAAGCGTATACTTATAGAGAGGGAAATATGTATTCGAGTGAAACACACACACAAAATTTAAACACATTAATATAAAAAATGTCTCCAAAAAATTAATAAACCGGGAAAATTAATGAGACCTATTATTTCTGATATAGATTCTCCGACATATAATCTAGCGAGGTGTCTGTCAAATGAGTTGAAAAGCTTGCCTGTTAAACAGCAAAATTTTTCAGCGTCAAATTCATTTGAATTCATTGAATTCATTCACTTGAAGTTGAAGATGTTAAATTAGTTGAAGGCGAGGTTTTGATATCATTTGATGTAGCGTCTTTATTTCCTAGCGTGCTCACGAAACAAACGCTAATGTATTTAGAATAGTTGTTGAAACTGAAGAACATAAGTGAAGATGTCTGCAAAGAATATTTAACTTTAACAAACCTTTGACAATGAGTTTATTGAACAAACTGAAGCGACGGCAATGGGCAACCCACTCTCTCCTTTCATTGTTGACCTTTTCATGAGTAGCTTTAAGACGGATAAAGATAATTAATGTTAGTATTTTCCTGGAGTAGGGTTTCGTTATGTGGACGATATTTTGTCAGTGTTTAACACAAATATATGCAAAGTAAATGATTTCATTAAAAGACTAAACTGTTAATTTGATTCAATAAAATTCACCCACGAATTAGAAGCTAACAGTAAACTTCCTTTTCTAGATGGACTAGTTATGGATCAAGGACAAAAGAGTAGATGTGGCTATCCTACTAATAAATAGGGAGGAAGAAGTAGCAGAAGTAAGTCCAGAGGATGGCTTCATACGGGTCAGGTTGAACGGCTTCCATCTCTATTGCGTATCTATCTCCCCGAATATACAATTCGAAGAATACAGAAGGCGAGTAGATGCCATTATGAATGATGTCAGAAGAAAATCAGGAGAAAAAATAATCATAGGCGATATAAATGCCAAATCCCCCATGTGGGGCTCACCGTTTCAGGATAAAAGAGGGGAGTATTGGTCAGACTGGTTAGCCACTCTGAACATAAATGTTTTGAACGATGGCAGGAAAGCGACATTTGTCAGAGGGCAAACGGAATCCTTCATCGACGTCACATGTTCCACAGGTAACATACAAAGGGAAATTAGAAATTGGGAGGTGCTGGACGATGAGACTCTTACTGATCATAGATACATCAGTTTTGATATAACAATGAAACGAGATAAGCCTAAGGACAAAAGCGTCAAAAGCTGGACCTGCGACTGGGAACTGCTTAAAGAACTGGCAACCTGGAGAATTTCAACCGGTGTGGAGTCCATGATGGAATTACACCAAGCTATGAGTGAGGTATACAGAGCCAGCGTCACAAAAACCGAAAAACCACGAAAAACTTTCTGGTGGACCGATGAAATTGCGATAAAGAGAAGCGAATGCCTCAGACTACGAAGAATAGCTACAAGAGTTGCTTTCAAAAAATGCAAAAGGGAGCTACAACTCCTAATAAATAAAACAAAAAGACAGCACTGGGATAGCCTATGTAAAGAACTCGAGGATGATATCTGGGGAAAGGGGTATATGATAGTGACAAAGAGGCTGGTTGGGCGTACACCCTTCAGACTGGCTATGGAGCAGAAAATTAAAATAGCAAATGATTTGTTCCCTATGAAAAAAAAAAGGCATGGAAAAAACCCTCTCTATCTAATGAAGTTAAACTGTTTACAAGAGAAGAGTTAGAGAATGTATTAGCGAAAATGAAGAACAGGAAGGCACCTGGCCTTGACGGCATCCCAATGGAAGTCATCAAGGTGTTTAGCGAAATTAAGCCAGAGGTGATACTGGATCCACTAAACGGCCTCCTTAGAGAAAGAAAATTTCCTAAAGAATGGAAAAAAGCTAAATTAATTTTAATACCGAAAGGCAAAATTGAAGAAATGAAGTTCAGGCCCATATGTTTATTAAACTCAATTAGTAAAGTTTATGAGGGCTTACTAAGAGACAGGCTTGAGAAAGACATAGAAGAAAGAGGAAGCCTCTCAGATCGCCAATTCGGATTCCGTAAAGGCAAATCAACCATCCAGGCAGTGGAGAGAGTGGTAGATATAGTTAAAGAACAAACAAACGACAAGTGTGCAGCTCTCGTTACTCTTGATATAAAAAAGTCGAAGACGCAGCAAGTGCGTTATGGTAGTGAATTTTCATAAAAATGATCTGGCCCAAAATATTTTAAATAACTTTTTTTTCTTGTAACATAGAAATCTAAATTTTGGTGTATAGTTTACTTTTTATATCGTAAACGTACCTACCAAATTTGGTTATCATAGAGTTTTTATTTTTTAAGATAAAAATTTTTTTCAAATGAAAACTCAAAATTTTTCCGGAAAACCTCGTCCGATTTTTCTGATTAACGAACTTATCAAAGACATTTACAAAAGGAAGGTACATGCCAAATTTTATCAAAATAGGCCCATTATTCTTTGAGAAAAAAATTTTTTTTTAATGAAAACTCGAAATTTTCCTGGAAAACCTCGTCCGATTTTCCTGGCTAACAAACCTATCAAGGCCATTTATAAAAGGAAGGTACATGCCAAATTTTATTAAAATCGTGTTATTACTTTTTGAGATAAGAATTTTTTTCGAATGAAAACTCAAAATTTTTCCGGAAAACCTCGTCCGATTTTTCTGATTAACGAACATATCAAAGACATTTACAAAAGGAAGGTACATGCCAAATTTTATCAAAATAGGCCCATTATTCTTTGAGAAAAAAATTTTTTTTGAATGAAAACTCGAAATTTTCCCGGAAAACCTTGTCCGATTTTCCTGGCTAACAAACCTATCAAGGCCATTTATAAAAGGAAGGTACATGCCAAATTTTATTAAAATCGTCTTATTACTTTTTGAGATAAGAATTTTTTTCGAATGAAAACTCAAAATTTTCCCGGAAAACCTCGTCCGATTTTCCTGACTAACGAACTTATCCAAGCTATTTACAAAAGAAACGTACATGCCCCAAATTTTATCAAAATCGGCCCATTATTTTTTGAGTTATCGGTGTGATACATATATATATATATATATATATATATATATATATATATATATATATATATATATATATATATATATATATATATATATATATATATATATATATATATATATATATATATATATATATATATATATATATATATATATATATATATATATATATATATATATATATATAAATATATATATATATAAATATATATATATATATATATATATATATATATATATATATATATATATATATATATAAACATATAAAAATTGAAACTAACCCCGGATATGGGTTCTAGGGGTCCTAGTTCGCACTCATTTGCAAAAATTTTTTCAAAATTCAAAAGTCGGGATCTCCCCATTAGTGAATTTTTTCTACGAAAATTCACTAAAATGCATTTAACACGGCGTCATGGGATAAAATAATACTAAACCTCGAAACAAGAGGTATAGAAGATTATCTGTTAGAGACCATTGATAACTACTTAGAAGATAGATCCCTGCAGATAGATAAAAATGTCTGCCAGTAAATTACAACGGGTGTGCCACAGGGGTCGGTCCTGGGACCCAACCTGTGGAATATATTATATGATGGGGTGCTAAACGTACTAACACCAGAAGGAGTGACCACGCTGGCCTATGCATATGACCTGGCAGTTATTATCACGGCAAAAACAAAGGAAGAGCTGGAAGGGAAAGGAAATGAAGCACTACTGCAGATCCACAAGTGCCTGAACAACAATGAATTAGAGTTAGCTCCACAGAAAACAGAGGCAATTATACTTAGAGGAGGAAGAGCAAGGACCGAAGTCATATTTATGTGTGGGGGAGTAGAAATAGCACCCAAACAAAGTCTTGTATATTTGGGTATAACCATCGGGGAAAATCTAAACTTTGGACGACACATAAAAACAGCAATACAAAAAGCAGAAGAAAATGTGGCATTGATCAGAATAACGCCAAAGGTAAAAGGCCCCGGATCCAAAAAGAAGGAGATGCTATATAACGTGGTCCAATCAATTCTTTTATATGGATCACCTATCTGGTCCGAACATATGAAAAAAGATACGCATAACAGACAAGCTACAAAAGTCCAACGTAGAATGTTGCTAATAGTTACTAGCGCATACCGCACTGTGTCGGCAAGGGCGGTACAGGTGGTCGCAGGAATTGTACCAATCGAGCTTGCCGTAGAAGATAGATCGAGGCTATATAACAGAAGAGACGGAAACACACCGAAAACAAAAGCAGAGGAGAGGGCCAGCACTCTTCAAAAATGGCAGGAGATGTGGGATAACACAACCCATGTCGCTCAGTGGACCAAGCAGTTAATTCCAGATCTGAAGAAATGGGTAGAATGCAAGCACAGAAGAACAGATTATTTCCTGACGCAAATGCTCACAGGCCATGGCTCCTTCAGGGAATATCTAAGCCGGATAGGAAGGGCAGAAACCGACGCTTGTTTGTACTGTGGGATGGCAGAAACTGTAACACACACCATATTTGACTGCGCAAGATGGGAGAACGAGCGAGAAACCCTAAGACAGGGTATGAAGACTGACCTGACCATGTACAACATCCTTGACATCATGATGGAAGATTCTGAAAAATGGGAAAAATTCAACAGCTACGTCCGAAATGTCCTAAGAACTAAAGAAGTAGAGGAGAGGCAAAGAGCGGATTGAAAAGAGACAAATTCTAAAGACAGCCTACTTTCTGATGATTTACGAAAAGTGGTTCCAGTAGGTATGGTGAAGAAATGAGGTGAGGTTTGGTGGGTAGGCAGAGGCTTGCACCTATAGTACTCTGAGTCCCACACTCTCTGTCGCGATGGAGGTCGAGCGCAGAGGTAAGAACATGAGTTTCCTCACCCGGCAAAAAAAAGACGGACTAGTTATTAAAAATAATGACTCTAGAATTCGATGTCCACAAGAAGTAATTACCACTCTAAGTTATATTCCCAATGACTCATGTCATACGTTTGCATAGAAAGCGGTCGGTTTAAATTTCTTAGTGCACAAGACATAAAATTAAAGAGCTCAATGTGCCAATTCCATCCATTTCTCTTGCTGGGACTAATTTTCCATTGCGATCCTCTGTGAAATACTTAAGAATCACTCTTGACCAGAGACTGGGATTGAAAAATCATATAGATTCACTAAAAGATAGAGCAGAGAAAAGCTTAAGTATTTTAAAATACATTACAGGCAGAAATCATGGTGCAGACATGTCGACTGCAATGACATTTACTCGAGCATACACTAGATCTCTCTTAGACTATGGCTCTATATTTTATGGATCTGCTACTAACACGCTATTAACAAAAATAGACAACATCCAATATAAAGCTCTTAGAATCATAACAGGAGCAATCAAAAGTGCTCCTGTACAATCTCTTTTAGTTTTAACAAATGAACAACCACTTTTTGTTAGAAGATTTTTGTTATTCTGTAAATTTCTTATAAAAAACTTAAGCTCAGACTCTCAGGACACGTTCATGAAAATTCAACAGCTAGCTGTGATCCATCTTACGCACAACTATTGGAGAAACAAAACTTCACCACCATTATTTGACGCTTCTTTGGAAATCGAAAATTCTCAATGGTATGCGAAAGAAATCCTTAATTTTAGATTTGATTTCTCTTATAACATACAACTGATAAAACATCACATTATTATACCCATATTTACTAACATACCAGATATAAATACTTGTATATTGAAACAAGCATTAAAACCATATAAAGAAGCGGTCAAAATTTATACTGATGGGTCAAAAATTCAAGATTCAGTGGGATGTGCAGTGTACATTAAACAATTAGATTATGTTGAGCTATTTAGTCTGCCAAAGTTCACTTCAGCTGAAGCTGGTGCCAAAAAAGCATTAGTACTAGCCTGTAACCAAAATATGAGTATCTTTGCTGTTTTGACCGATTCCCTTTCACTGTTAAGTACTCTATCGAATCATCAAAATGCTATATATCGGTCCAACGTAATCTGTGATATTGCTTATCAATTAGAGATCTTGGAACAACAGCACAAAAGAGTTACTTACATATGGGTAAAAGGGCACGCAAAGCTTGAGGGTAATGAGAAGGCCGACTATTTTGCTAAATAAGCAACGACAACAGGTTGTAAACATGACTTTTACAGTAACAGAGATCTACTTTCGCAAGTAAAACATGTGTGCAATATAAGATGGCAGGATCATTGGAATAAGTTGAAAAGTAGCTGTAACAAGCACTTCAGTAGTATCATCCCTAATCTAAGAAAACAGCCCATTTACAAAGAACTGTTGCTTCCTAGGTACTTGTCTACGACACTTAACAGAATTATCATAGGCCATGCTGATTTTAAGTCTCATTTGTATAAAATAAAAGTTGAAGACAATCCATTTTGCTCGTGCGACAATACACCAGCCCAGCTGATTTAAATCATTTGCATTTTTCCTGTATTATGCATCATGAACAAAGAAAAATATTATTAAAATTTGATAGAATACAATGTTTCCTTTCCACTTGATGTGACATCACTTATGTATGAAGCTGTTTGTAATAAAAGTGTCATGGTAGCTTTCATATGTTTTGTTAAAGACTCTAAGTTAGCTAGGTTTATGTAGTTAGTAAAAAGATGGTATTCTGAAAATTGGACTGTTCCAATAAATATTGTACCAGTGGCAATATACTATATAGTCTTAAGGGATACTAAATAAACTTAACAGATTAATGTATAGTCAGAGAGATAAAAGTAAGTTCCTTTGTGTCTTTCCTTGTGTTAACCCCTTTTGACCGCAGCCTCCCCAGTATGTTAAAAAGTCACCATGACAGGCTCCATTGGTGTTAGAAGTATCCCAGTGTTTCTCCTGCAGTAACTTGTAGCGTAGATGTGTGCATAAATCTGTATGTGTGTGTATGTGCAAATGAAGAAATAATGTGCATTTTCTGTCCTGCACCCAGTGTTAAGTACTGGACGTATAAATCCAGTTGACGTGAGTTATTATACATGAGTGTATATGCGCTAGCGTATGTGTGTGAGTGGATATGCATGTAAGTTATAATTTTAATATCTATTTTAAGTAAACAGCAAGTGTATAGGGAGATAAAAGAAAAAAATTAAAGAGCTTGTTAGATTAACATTCTTAAGATATATTTTGCCATTGTGAAAAGCAAGGTCAGATGCATCTTTGTTCATTTTGAAGATTGACAGTGACTGAATGAGCCAGTTCCCAAAGTCAAAACTTTAATAATAATAAAACTTTTTGAATAGATTAATAAAATTTTCCTTAAGTAAAAGTAAATATAGTAAAGAATTTGAGTACATTTAAAACGTCGCTCAATATAACGCATATTCAGATTGTTTAGTCGAAAAATTAATTAATAGAAACAGAACAAAGAAAATGTTAGCGGAATCCCACACGATATTCAGGAAAAATAAGATAGAGGAAAAATTTGTTTGCCTACCTTTTGAACCGCGTATCACAAGGGGGCCCCAGAGCATTTTAAAGAAAGGCGATTTCCAGCTAGCATGTTAGAGAAAAACAATTTAATTTTTTTATATAATACGAAATATAACGATAAACCCATTGAAATGTCGGGTATCTATGAGATAAGTTGTAAGGATTGTAAGCTTAAATACAAACAAAGAGAAGCATTGGGACTAGATTCAGGAAACATCTGGCACAGCTGAGATACGGTAGTGTAGACATACGTGGCACAACATATTTGGAATAATAACCACCACATAGATAAAGAAACTGAAAGAAACTGGAACTTATCAAAACTGTTAGCCAACCGGCAAAGATAGATGCGTACGAGAGTATTTATATTTCTAATGCAATAAAAAACAAAGATTCCTTAAACCTAGCGGCGCCACTGATTTATAGTCCTTTCTTTGCGGTATGTCTTTGATCCAGATAAATATTTCAAAGCTTGGCAGGTAAAGTTATAACGGAAGTTCAAAAACCTCGCCCGGCAATTAAACTGCAATACACAGAAAAATTTGCCTGCGATTTCGTCTCCCTCTCGGTATCGGTCTTTACCTAAGACTCAGTATAAAAGGTGATTTTTAGTAGTAAGTAGTTTAGAATCTTTTATCCTCTGATGACGCTAACTTTGTTAATGAGACGATCATCAGGTCTTTAAAAATATGTATTTCGGTGATTTGGGTTCTCCAAGTGTACTTATCAGTGCTCATCACATGTTCCAATCTTCAATTAGTGAATTTAATATTACTTTTTGTACTGATATTCTTTCTAATGTACATAATGACGATAAATTTTGGAGTATATTTCATAAATACGTTATTTAATTTTTTCAAGAAAAACTCTTGGACAGGTCAATTTTCTCTCTTCAATTGTCAACTTATGACGTAAAAATTACATTTATGACGTCGCCTATTTCTGAATGGTGACGTTACCATAAGTTTTTTAGGACCACCATGTTTTTTTGCTGTTTTTCCATAGACGTGCTTGTTACTTAAATGATGATGAACAAAAATTGGTACCTCACATTAAAAAAAAATTAAAAAAAAATAGCATTATTTACTTTAAAAAAAATGGAAACGTAAGTTTATTGAAAAATAAATTAAACCAAGGAAAACAAACACAATTTAGCGCAAATGTTCTAATTGTTCTCCACCTACCATTTGGCATTAATCGATACAAAGTGAGGAGGCGTCCCGTCTTGCTGAAACCAAATATCCTAATGGGGCACATCTGTCTCGTGATTATTTGGATAAATTACTGCCAGAGCGGGCATTAAATCTAATGGCAAGAAATTTAGGTAACGTGCTGCTGTAAGATTTCCTTGAAGAAAGTAAGGCCCTATGAAACGCCGTCCAATTATTCCCATCCACAAATTCACTTGACTGTGAGAGTCTTGAGTCCGATAACTAAATACTGATAACAGCAAATAATTAATAAATTATCACAACGAGTGTTGTTAAAAATTGATTTTGACTTTACTTTTTGTTCCACCTGTCAAATGGTTACATGCCAACGTATAAAAAATCAAAAAATCAAGTGCTTATTACTTTAGAAAAGTAAAGGAAACCCTCATTATTCTAAAGGAAACTCGCCCTAAATAAAAACCGTGAGAAATATTTCTTATATCTTATTTAATTTGTGTTTTCCTTTTTAAACTAAACAGTGCCATTTTTCAACAAAAAAAATGTTGTCAGGTACCAATTTTAGTGAATGTTCATTAAGAAAATTCACTAATAGAGAGGTATGGATGGTATCTTTAAAAGCCACTTTAATCTCAATTGGTTTCTGACTGTAATCGAGCAGATTAACGCGTGTGTTCAAAACCACCTTGGTGGTTCAGTGGTAAGAACGTGTGCCTGTGAACCGAAAGGTACTGGGTTCGATCACAGGGTACTCCTTTCACTTTTGCAGTACATACTGTAACATTAACATTAACTGAGGTTGTGGTATTGTATCTGAGCAAGTTGAATGTCTGCACGCTGCGCCCTTCGGAGGAGGCGTAAACCGTCGGTCCCTTGTCCATGCGATATTGGGCACGTTAAAGACCCTTCTTACAGAAACGCAGGGGTTTGGCAAAATTTCCAGGATAATGAGGTGAACCTGCTCGCTGGCGTTGGTGACTGGCCATAGTCGTGGAAATTGACCGAAGTTAAAGAAGCAAAAACAAACACACACCAAACGTGTTACCTAAAATAATATAAACTTAAGCTCTGTACTGAAATAACTGTTTTATGAATTTACATGTTTAGTTTAAAAATGCAGTAGGTAATAGAATGACTAACTGTGGGAGAGTGCATTAGTATGTTAATTGTTTAATTAAATCTGTATGTAATAATTGCGTGTTACTCGTTGCAACCTTCAACACAATTATGAATTTCTTGATATAGATTTAGTCATCTAATTATATATTATTATTACTATTAATGCTTATACGATTATTGTTCCACAGTTCATATCATCATTAAATGAGTAACGTAGGGAAATTTGACTTGAAAAGGTAAAGGTAAGATGCTTACCGGCAATTAGGCCATTACTGACCCTTTTTGCTCATCTAAACTAACCTACCCTCCACCTTGAGCTCGATCTCAACGACGACAGTGATTTGAAAAATCATCCGACGCCGGTGAGTCTCGAGCCGTCGCCCCCGAGTCCGTATTGGAAAGTCTGAATCGACTTTCCCGCACGGCCACAGAGGCGCTTGAAATTTGACTTACTTATATACAAAAGTCTGGAAGCAAAAAGTGCGTTATGGTAGTGAAATTTCACAAATATTTCATTTTAGTGAATTTTCGTAGGAAAAATTCACTAGTGAGGAGACCCCGACTTTTGAATTTTGAAAACATTTCTTTAAATGAGTGCCAATTAGACCCCCTACAACACATACATTTTTATATGTTATATATATATATATATATATATATATATATATATATATATATATATATATATATATATATATATATATATATATATATATATATATATATATATATATATGACACCGATAACTCAAAAAATAATAGGCCAATTTTCATTAAATTTGGTAAGTACCTTCATTTTTAAAGTGGTTTGGATAAGTTTGTTAGCCAGGAAAATCGGCCGATGTTTTCCGGGAAAATTTTGTATTTTCTTTCGAAAAAAATTTAGATCTCCGGAAATAAGAAAGTAAGTGCCACCAAATTTGGTATGCGGGTTTAAATCATTATATGTAATTTACGTACTAAAATTAATTGAGGTTTACCTCAAAACGTCAAAATCGCGATTAAAACGTTAAAATTGGCAACATTTACGCAAAGAACATGGAGCTAATAGGGGCTATGGAAAGAAAATATCTTAAGAAGAATGTTTTACAAACCCTGAAGTCTTAGTTTCAACCGTCATTGTCCGTCATTTTACTAAAATATTTCCAGAAAATTCATACCAAATAGACCGTTTCTCTAATGCTTAGCCGGTAGTCTTAGCTATAGAGCTTATCGTTTAATGGTATATAATTTTTGTCGAATTTTCGTAAAAAATCAACAAAGTTCAATATATCCGTTATTATACAAGATACGAAAAAAAATTCTATACTTAGTTATAGTCTCTTGAGCTACCTCTTAAGAAACTATTTCTACAATAACAGGATGGCCAATAAGTCGTTGGTGATCCAAATTTTATTTTATTTTTCATCGAACACGCCTTATGTTATTGCATTTTTGCATTTTCCATTGTAATATAATGCATGTTTGTAAAAAAAAAGAAATTTGGGACGCAGAAGGTGCGTTATGGTAGCGAATTGTCATTAAATTCTTCAAATTTGAATAGCACAATTTGCTGTTAACCTATAAGGTTGACTAAGAAACCAGTTTTTTCGGGAACACTTTAAGTTTACTTTTGAAAATGTTTGTACGTTTTTACACAATTAAGTTATTTTGATGAAACATGGCACATTGTTGCTTCTATATAGGTTATACTGGTAACCAAATATGATGCCTGCTTTTCTTAAAAAACACACATATTTGCTATTAAAAAGATTTTTATGTAAATTCATTACCATAACACACTTGTCGCGTCCAGACCATTATATTTTGCAAGCGACTTGAATAAATTTGTTAGTGAGGACATTGGAAGAATTTTTTCAGGGAGCTTTTAGATTTTCTTTCCGAAAATTTTTATATCTCTGGAAACAACAAAGCTATGGCAATCAAATTTTGTACAGAGCTTTACAAGTATACTTTATACCAAAATTTTTATCTCAAAGTTAAAGGAAAAAATAGTTAGAAGTATTTAAAGAAAAACTATTTTGATGCCCCTGATGAGCAGAGAAACGCAAAAACCAAAATATTTTATGTTGATAACAAAATCTGTTGTATATTACAAAAAAGATCCTTATTTATTTAATTTTAGTGAATTTCCTTTAAAATGAGGAGATCCCGACATAAATTTTGAAAATATTTTTTCAAATGAGCGCAAACTAGGGCCCCTAGAACTCATATCTGGGGTCAGTTTCAATTATATATATATATATATATATATATATATATATATATATATATATATATATATATATATATATATATATATATATATATATATATATAGTATTAAGTTTTTGTGACGGTAATATTGTTATTTATCAAAAAATTGTGGGAAAGCCGTCAGTTTCAAAATAAAACTCTTTATTATATGCCGAGCTTTCGGAAAAAATTTACTCCATTCTCAACGCTACAACATGGAAAGAAAAAAGTTTACAATACTTACAAATAACGTGAGTTTTACTAAACTAATTATTCAATAACAAACATGAAAAAACCTTTTAATAAATTTGAGTGAAGTCGAAAAGTGCCAAACTGACATATAAAGCTAACTATTGTCTAATATATATATATATATATATATATATATATATATATATATATATATATATATATATATATATATATATATATATATATACTATAAAAGGAAAAAGAGTAAGGGCAAGGTCGTAAGGAGAGTCAACCGCATATACGTGTTTCAAGCTTATTAGCTATCATCAGTACTGATGATAGCTAATAAGCTTAAAACACGTGTATGCGGTTGTCGCCTTGCGGCCTTGTCCTTAACGTTTCTCTTTGTATAGTATACAGAAATTCCGTGGTAAAAATCCTGTTATATATATATATATATATATATATATATATATATATATATATATATATATATATATATATATATATATTATATATATATATATATATATATATATATATATATATATATATATATATATATATATATATATATATATATATATCACCGATAACTCAAAAAATAATGGGCCGATCTTGATCAAATTTTGTGAGTGCCTTCCTTTTACAAGTGGCTTGGATAAGTTCGTAAGCCAGGAAAATCGGCCCAGGTTTTCCCAGAAAATATTGTGTTTTCTTTGTACGAAAAATTGTATCTCCGGAAATAACAAACTAAGGTCAACCAAATTGGGTATGCGTATTTTTATTATGAAGAGTCAACCATATACTGAAATTTAAGTTTTTAAGTTTAAGCCAAAAAAGTTATGGGCAGTTAAAAATATAATTTTGGACTTTTCCTCAAAACGTCAAAGTCGCTATTTGAAACGTCAAAATTGGCAATGTTTAGGCAAAGAACGTGAAAGAAATACGGATTGTGAAAAGAAAATGTTGCAAGAAGAGTGTTCTGCGAACCCTTAAGTTTCAGCTTCAACCGTCATTGCCTTTCATTTTACCAAAATCTTTACAGAAAATTCATTTCGAATAGACCCTTTCTCTGATGCTTTGGCTGTCGGTTTAGTTTAATTTATGCTTTCGCTGTAGGTTTAGTTAAGTTTAGGGTTTAGCGGTCTATAATTTTCAGCTAATTTTCATAGAACAAATTCGTAATTGCATTTTTGCATTTGTATCGAAATATGATGCATGTTCGTCAGAAAAAATCTGGACGCAGTATGTGCGTTTTGGTAGCGAATTTTCATTAAATCCTTCAAATTTTAATAACTCAATTTGGTATTAACGTAAGGGTTGTTGGCTAGGAAACCAACATTTAAGTTTATGTTCCAAATTTTTTTTTACATTTTCAAACAATAAGTAATTTTGATAAAATATAGTACAGTGTTTCTACTACATAGGCTATACCAGTAATCAGATTGATGCCTGCTCGCATTTGCTTTTAAAAATATTTTTATGAAAATTCACCTGCATAACGCACTTGCTGCGTCCAGCCTTTTTCAGTTTTAATTAGATATTTTTTCTTTTCTTTTACTTTAACGTCGGCCTATTCCCCGACAATGGCCAATCACCGACGCTAGGGAGCAGTTTCACCTCACTATCCTGGAAGTTTTGCCGAACCCCCGCCTTTCTGTAAGTAGCGTAGGGATCTTTAACGTGCCCAACATCCCATGGACACGGGACCGACAGATTTACGTCGCCTCTAAAGGACGAAACGTACAGACATTCAACTTGCTTAAGAACAATGCCAGAACCTCGGTTGAAGTTAACTTATTAGAGTTTGTACTGAAAGGGTGAAAGGGAAACCCTGGGAATCGAACCCAGCACTCTTCGGTACAGAGGCACACGTTCTTACCCCTGTACCACCGAGGCTCCAAATTATAGATTAAGTAGATAATTTAAATATTATGTTTTTTTCTAGCAAATTCTTGTGTAAAAAATATTTAGTCAGTTTTTGCAGAAATGTTTTTGCGTTTTTGTCGAAATAATTTTTGCCAGATATCATAACAAAATGTTTTGAAAGCTTTGTCGAACAGCTTTCTGTGAATAATTATAACTTGGCTGGTGGGTAAATTGCTTAAAGTGGTTCGCCGGCTGGGATAATCGGACCAGTTTTTTCGGGAACGTTTTAAATTTATTTTCGGAACATTTTTGTACTTTTCCAAACAATAATGTTATTTTGATTAAATATCGTATATTGTTTCTATTATACAGGGTGATTCATAAGTGGTGACCAAAAATGAAACCCCATATTCATTGAACAATTTTAGAGAGGGTATGTTCTATAAAATTTTTTCCTATAATGCTTCATTAAAAAGATACAGGGTGTTGAAGTTGAATTTCAAAAAAAAAAAAAATTCCCAATTTTTTAAAAAGTAGCACATATATTTTGCTGAAACTTCGCATGTGTAGGCTGCTATGTAAGGCGCGTATTATACCATAGCAATTGAATCGGGTAATCCAGCAGTGGCGCGCGTACCCACATGTCATTTGTTATCCCTCAAGAAATAAAAAAGGGTAAGCCAATGATATTTTTTTTATTTTTCATTTTTTGAATCTTAATTTCATTCTTGAAGAAAATGACTCTCTTGATAATTTTCTATACGACGCTTATTTTACGAGTAAGCAATGAATCAGGTAAGTGTTTTAGAGCACAGTTCATGATTTTTAACCAGTCGTTGTTTGGTGGAAAATTGCAATGATACACTTTTATCCGGCTTATAGTAATTTATGTATTACAATAAATGTTCAAAAATGCCTCCATTGGCCTAAATACACCAGCGACATCTTTTTAATATGGAAAATTTAATATCTTGATAATTTTTTGTACGACGATTATCTTTGTTGTATTTTAGTAAGTAGTAGTCTGGTTTGCCAAAGTTGTCATCAAGTGTCACTTGACGTTTACGTTAACAAGTTATTATTTTGAATAGGTGTAAGTGGTAAACTTTATAAAATTGCAAAATTTTCTACTCTTTTACTTCTTATAATGGAGTACACCTCAGAAGAGTATGCAGATATATTTTTTATCTACGGATATGCTGATGGAAATGCTCTAGCTGCTTGTCGGGAATATCACCGTAGGTTTCCCACTCGCCGTCAACCTACACCAAGGGTTTTTTCTCGATCGTTTTCAAGACTTCGGCAGTGCGGTATTGGACAACGTCCTGACGCTAGAGCTAATGGTAGAAGACAACATCAAGTTGAAGACGAAGAGAGAGTGGTGGATGCAGTGATGGATCAACCTTCTACAAGTACTCGGAGGATTGCCACGCAGTTACAATATTCTCAAAGCTTTGTTTGGGGAACTTTACATCGAGAAACCTTACATCCATATCATCGACAGAATGTTCATTGCCTTCTACCTGGAGATAATGTGCATCGACGAGTCTTTTGTGAATGGATGTTGGAAACGAACAATCAAAATATCTTATTCCCTAATCTAATCTTCTGGGCTGACGAATCAACATTTACAAGAAATGGTATTTATAATTCTCATAATGAGTATGTCTGGTCATTGGAAAATCCACATGCAACAAGAACTCGCACATTTCAACATAGATTTTCCATTAATTTATGGTGTGGTATTTTTAACGGCTCACTGTTCATGGAAGTCCTGCCACAACGTTTAAATGGATCTTCGTACTTAGCGCACCTAGAAAACC
This sequence comes from Tillus elongatus, assembly GCA_964006375.1. Classification (NCBI taxonomy): domain Eukaryota; kingdom Metazoa; phylum Arthropoda; class Insecta; order Coleoptera; family Cleridae; genus Tillus; species Tillus elongatus. The sequence goes on along the minus strand of OZ023268.1, from coordinate 14,670,240 downwards.
GTGCAGAAAACATTCTAGATGACATTCCACTAGCAACAAGATGTATAATGTGAACTGAACCAATACATTGGCCTGCAAGATCAACGGACTTAAACCCACTTGACTTCTACCTTTGGGGTGATTTTAAGCGACTGGTCTACAGTAAACAAATAAATACACCAGAGCAGCTACAACAACTGGTAAATAATGCTTTTCGTCATATTCAATCAACAATGAATCCTCAAGACATTAAATTTTCCATTTTAAAAAGATGTCGTGCGTGTATTCAGGCCAATGGAGGCATTTTTGAACATTTATTGTAATAAATAAATTACTATAAGCCTGATAAAAGTGTATCATTGCGATTTTCTACCAAACAACGACTGGTTAAAAATCATGAACTGTCCTCTAAAACACTTACCTGATTCATTGCTTACTCGTAAAATAAGCGTCGTACAGAAAATTATCCAGAGAGTCATTTTGTTCACGAATGAAAGTAAGATTTAAAAAATAAATAAAATAAAAATATTATTGGCTTACCCGTTTTTTTTCTTGAGGGATAACCACTGACATGTGGGTACGCGCGCCACTGCTGGATTAGCCGATTCAATTGTTATGGTAGAATACGCGCCTTACATAGCAGCCAACACATGCGAAGTTTCAGCAAAATATATGTGCTACTTTTTAAAAAATTGGGAAATTTTATTTTTTGTAATTCAACTTCAACACCCTGTATCTTTTTAATGAAGCATTATAGGAAAAAAATTTATAGGACATACCCTCTCTAAACTTGTTCAAAGAACATGGGGTTTCATTTTTGGTCAAGACTTGGTAACCAAATTTGATTCCTGCTTTCATTGTAGAATTTGTATTTTGTGTTTAGATTTGATTCAAACGCAATCCTTATATAACCTGCATACAACCTTTCTCAGGTTTTCCTAGCGTTTAATTGTTTGTTTATTTTTTCTACTGTAAATTGCATTGTCATAGATTAAAAGTTTTGTAAATAAACGCCATATTTTTATTTTTATTATTTAAAAAAACACATTTTTGCTATTAAAAACGTTTTTATGGAAATTCCATAACGGACTTGCTGCGTCCAAAGTTTTTTCATTCCAACAGCACGCCAATGTTGAGAGAGAGAGAGAGAGAGAGATAGAGAGAGAGAGGGCTGATGTTTTTCTTTCTAACCTGATTTTCCATTGAAAACCCCTATGCTGTGGCCGTGTGTTATTTGATTTCTCGCAGTTCAACTTCAGACCGAAGGCTCAAATCAAAATATTTTATATAAAGCCTCCTTAGCATCCCTTAAAAAAGTCTGAACGTAGCTAGTGCGTTATGGTAGCGAATTTTCGTAAACAATTTTTTACTGGCAAATATTTCTTGTTTTTAAAAGGACATTTGGTTGGCAGTATAACCGATATAGTACTAACAATGTACCATATTTTATTAAAATAGCTTTGTTGTTTCAAAAAGTACAAACATTTTCAGAAAATAAATTAAAAAGTTCCAGAAAAAACTTGTCCTATTTTCCTAAGAACCTCTTCAAGCTATTTGCACACCTGCGAATATATTGTTATTGACAAAAAGTTTTATGATCCAAGTTAAAAAAATATATATACAAATTTGGAACGATTTCTTTTACAAAAATTCACCTTTTTTTTGCCGAAATTGCCTTCAGTAATATTATACACTTTTTTTAGAATAACTCACTAAGGATTTATTATTAATTACCATCATTTTACAAAAATGTTACAAAAAATGATTACTACGGAAACACTAAAAACATATCTCCGAAAACTTTTCAAATTCAGTCACTATTTGAGAGTGCCTGTATATGGCAGTTTGATTTTTTCGATTAGTAATACAAACAAAAAGCTCTCTGAATGCATCATTTCCACAGGGCTCCGCTATGTATTGGTAAAAACGCCGTTTCACAATTTGTGAATATGTGTTTGTGCAATGTGCCAAAAACGTAAAAAGTTGCAAAGCAATTTAAATAACTCAAAAACCATGAACGACATCAATTTTTTCCTAACAAACATGCATTAAAATTCAATGAAAAACGAAAAAATGCAATAAAATAAGGGATGTTCTATTAAAAAAAGAGTATGTATCACCAACGACTTATGGGCCATCCTGTGATTGTCAAAATAATTTTATAAGATGCAGCTCAAGACACCCTATAATTAACATATACAATTTTTGCCCGTACCTTGTATATAAATGAAAATATTGAGTTTTACCGTAAAAATGCGTCACCCTGTATATGTGTAAACAGACAAAAACTGAAACTCACCCTGTATATGGTTTTTAGGGATTCTAGTTCGCGGTTATTTGAACAAATATTTTCAAAATTCCTAGGTTGCGGTCTTCACAATAACGAATTTTTCTACGAAAATTTGCTAAAATAGAGACTGTTAAACGTAAACTCTATAGCTGAAACTACTGCCAAAGCGGCAGAAAGAGGGTCTTGGTGAAATGGATTTTCCGAAAATATTTTAACGAAGGACAATAATGGGTGAAACTAAAGCTTATAAGGCTTTGTAAAACACACTTATTTTTTCTGCTACTTCCTGACCTTTTTGCGTCAGGTCAGGTCAGGTCAAAAACTTAGCCGTTGTATGTAATATTCAATTGGTTTTGTTAACCATACAAGATATTTTGTTCTTTCCTCTGATCACCAGTGGCACCCATTTTTTTAAATGCCTATAAATTTTTTCCTTTTTACGTAGAGATTTGAATTTCGGCATGTAGGGCAACTTTCATAGTAAAAATATATGTGCCAAATTTGGTTGTCATAGCTTCATAGCTTTGTTATTTTTGGAGATACAAAAATTTTCCGAAAGGAAACCCAAAATTTTCCCGGAAAAACTAGTTTCATTTTCCTGGCTAACGAACTTATCCACGCCACTTATAAAGGGAAGCTACCTACCAAATTTCATCAAAGTCGGACTATTATTTTTTAAGTCATCGGTGTGATATTATTTATATATATATATATATATATATATATATATATATATATATATATATATATATATATATATATATATATATATATATATATATATATATATATATATATATATATATATATAAACACAGATCTCCCCATTAGTAAATTTTTCGTTTTACGAAAAATCCTCTGAAAACAATTAGAAGATAATTTTTCCAAGTTTTCTGTACTGGCTAATGAAACATCTTGTATTGAACCGAATCTGTTTCTGCAAGTTTCAAGAATTTAAAGATATTTAAGCTTCATTAACACGATTATCCTCACAATTTTTCTTTTCAAATTATATTATTACACAATATATTTTTCACAGATACTTACTGTTAACAACAACATTATCCTGGCTAACGAACTTATCCACGCCACTTATAAAGGGAAGCTACCTACCAAATTTCATCAAAATCGGACTATTATTTTTTAAGTCATCGGTGTGATATTTTTATATATATATATATATATATATATATATATATATATATATATATATATATATATATATATATATATATATATATATATATATATATATATAAACACAGACCTCCCCATTAGTAAATTTTTCGTTTTACGAAAAATCTTCTGAAAACAATTAGAAGATAATTTTTCCAAGTTTTCTGTACTGGCTAATGAAACATCTTGTATTGAACCGAATCTGTTTCTGCAAGTTTCAAGAATTTAAAGATATTTAAGCTTCATTAACACGATTATCCTCACAATTTTTCTTTTCAAATTATATTATTACACAATATATTTTTCACGGATACTTACTGTTAACAACAACATTATCCTGGCTAACGAACTTATCCACGCCACTTATAAAGGGAAGCTACCTACCAAATTTCATCAAAATCGGACTATTATTTTTTAAGTCATCGGTGTGATATTTTTATATATATATATATATATATATATATATATATATATATATATATATATATATATATATATATATATATATATATATATATATATATATATATATATATATATATATATAAACACAGACCTCCCCATTAGTAAATTTTTCGTTTTACGAAAAATCTTCTGAAAACAATTAGAAGATAATTTTTCCAAGTTTTCTGTACTGGCTAATGAAACATCTTGTATTGAACCGAATCTGTTTCTGCAAGTTTCAAGAATTTAAAGATATTTAAGCTTCATTAACACGATTATCCTCACAATTTTTCTTTTCAAATTATATTATTACACAATATATTTTTCACAGATACTTACTGTTAACAACAACATTATGTTAAAAGGACACTAATCACAGTAATTTAAAGTGAACTTGAGAATACACATAGGCATGTAAATAAATAACGCTGTAGGTTAAGTCACTGATCCATGTAGAACTAACAAAACAACTGATGGATTCACTGTAAAACTGTCTCTAATAACGCAGACAATAACACTAGGGCGGAGTATTTAAAGAAACAATATATAATGTGTGTTCTATACAACCTTGCCAGCCCCACTGTCCTATTGTGGTAACGTTTTTAGTTAAATACACTTGAAATAAATTTCGTTGACACGGATTTTATGTCTCAAGTTATCCAAATATTCCACCTTTTTTTGAGCAAACATCCCGCTGGTAATTATATAGTCGTACATAATATGTAAATTGTCGGAAATGGGGAGAATTACATAAGCTAATGTCAACAAAAGTGAATAATCTGTAACAGAAAGTGAAAACAACCTTGAATAAACAAATTAGATAGGTATTAACAGGTTGAAAGTTCATAAATTGCTGTTGCCCCTACTTGACTTAGCCATTATATATTAAACGCACATGTAGCTATTTTTTTTATGGATTCATGAATGCTTATTTTGGTGTCTGCCACTGATTTATCCTTTTACGACGCTGCAAAAGACTAAATCGATTGCAAAGAACAAAACGAGCATTTTCAAAGCTATAAAAGAAGTCTCTGCATCTGTAGGAAAATGTGTCCTAAAATAGCATAGCGTTTAAAATGGCATCGATCAATTATTTTGTTAAGTATGAAGGCCATCTACTTGAGGATACCGTAAAGTGCACTACAAAATGCGTGTTTCAAAATGACTTCACTAGAAAAGTTTGGTTGCATGCTAAGAAACATAACCTAGTAAAATGGTAAATTGGCGCTGTAAAGTTTTGTGGCTGACCTACATGCATGGTCCTGCTTTGGGTAAATATGGTCTTCTCCCGGGAGTAGCTACTGCAAGAGGGGTAGCTGTGGGCAAGTTTTTGGCGAGCAGCCAGGACAAGAATTTCTACGAACATTGGGCTTGCCACAGCCAAAGCAGAAAACTTTTCTTGGCTGTGTATATAACCTGTGGCATTACAATTCCAGCAATCGGTGGTTATCTCAGACACAGTAAATTTCTGAGAAGCACGAGGATGAGACAATGAACTTTAGACTACAGATCTTCCAGTTTTTTACATAAGCCAGAAAGCGGGAAGATAGGGGTAATTTCCTGAAGGGCTAAACGTTCTAACTAATATGGGAGCAGGTTGTTATAAATGTATTCTAGGCACACCTGTTCGGTAGGCGGTTGTTGAAGCCTCGAGAAATAATTTACCATTACTGCAATATAAATACGGCTCTTGATGGAAAGATATTGTTTGTGGAACGTATCTTTTCCCAAGTTTCAAAATAAAGGTGGGCAGGTAGAAATTCATTTTTCAAAAGATCAAGTAACTCGCTCAATGAACTAACTGAGGATTTAACTGAACGGTACCATAACAAAGCATCGCCTCGGAAACTATCAACGCACGCCCCACACAGTTCTCCCCTAGAAACACTATGCGCAACCCTGAGTTGTTTAATACGTTCCAAAAACTCATATACTTGTTCAGGAGTTTATCTACCCGTAAACGAGATTTCCCATTTAAAAACTTTGGCTGACCTATCTGACCTACTAAACAGGAGTCGAAGTCAGAGTCTCTCTGGAGCTAATCTTCCCAGCGAAATCTCCCTCTAAACTTAAAACCTCCCTTTCCAAATCTAACTTCTGCTTCTTTTCCTCAGCATATTCCGAGTCTCAACGGTCAATACGACCCGAAAGATGAGATATACGCGTCTCTAATCGACGTTGAACTTTCAAATCCCCTGAAAAATCGGCCTCTAATCCCTTAAGTGCTGCAAGAGACTCCGAAGTTTCTTTAACATCATCAGCAAACGTAACAGTTTTCCACGGATGTGAGGCTACGATTAAGTTGTTCCCGATGAAAGAGACTCCGTAAAGCCTTACGCCTCTTATCTACATCACCCTCAATATTCTGACAGCGAATCCTCAGCGCATAGGTTAAGTTCTTGCACCTTTAAGAAGTTAGGCTCCATCTTAATGATAAAGCTGAAAAATCTAGCAAAAGCAAACACCGACTAGAGCGATGACAGACCTATTCACTGGATAAATATTCCCAAAGTAAAACAATAAGAGAATACCAGATACTAGGTTTCCGGTATGGTTCACAGCCAAACTCAGTAAGTTGTTAAAAAGTAAGGATTATTACTGGTCGAAGTATAAAAAGATCCGTTCGGTTTATCATCTCGAATGTTTCAAAAATATACGTGAAGAAGTCAAAAGGGAAACAGAGAGAGCGCATAAGAACTATACTTCTAAAATATAGAGACAACTCGTAGCGAGTCCTTCTTCATTTTGGTCGTACATAAACAATAGGAGGAAATCTTCAAGGATTCCTAGTTTTATGTCCTTAAATGGGATACCACTGGATACACCACAGACAATAGTAGACGGTTTTGCCATACATTTTGACTCTGTTTATGTTCCACCCTCTGGGCGTGGGCCAATGACCGAATCCTACTCATCTTCACATGTAAATTTCACATCAGTAACTGAAGATGAGGTTTTTAAAGCCCTAAAGCCTGTTAAGACGAAACTTACATCTGGCCCTGACGGAGTCCCTTCGTTTATAACAGGGGATTGTGCGGCCGTGCTGAGTCACCCCTTATGCTTGATTTTTAACATAATCTCGAAGATACACACCTATCCTGATGTGTGGAAGATAGCCAGAGTGGTTCCGATATTTAAGTCAGATTGTCGTTCCAAGATTGATAATTATAGGCCCATATCGATTCTTTCAATATTTTCAAAGTATTGAAGTATATGCATTATGGGCATATATACAATAACTTAAAGAACAGGATGTCAACCAAGCAGCATGGTTTTGTTGCTGGGCGCTCAACTGTGACAAACTTGTTGTTGCTCACTCAGTACAGAGCCGAGTCAATTGACGCAGGTAAACAGTCGGATGTTATATATACGGATATATCCAAAGCATTTGACAGAGTTGATCATTCTGTTCTACAGTCCAAGTTGTCAGCCATCGGTTTCGCTGAGGATTTGGTTAAACTTTTCTGCTCATATTTGACCAACCGTGTACATTATGTAGAATATATGGGAATTAAATTCAAACACTATACTCCTGTGGCAGGCGTACCACAAGGTTCGAACTTGGGTCCTCTACTATTTATTATTTTCATTAACGACCTCTGGATCGTATATCTTCTGAGTGTTTACTGTATGCTAATGACTTAAAAAAATTTCGTCGGATAAACTCACTGAGGGACTGTCTTGTGTTGCAGGATGATTTGATTGCTCTTAAGAATTGGTGTCATAAAAATATGCTAAAACTCAATATAAGTAAATGTATTGTAGTGACCTATTCTAGGAGGAATACCAATATCAAATTTAATTATACTTTAAATGGGAGTGTTTGGCATAGGAGTGATAGCAGAAGAGATTTGGGTGTTGTTTTTGATCGAAAACTTTGTTTTGACCTTCATATTCAGGCATCAGTATCAGAAGCTATGAGGTCATCAGAGTCTGTAGGCATTTCAGTGGAACCGATTGCATAAAAGTGTTGTATAACACATTGGTGAGAGCTAGGCTTGAATACGCTAGTCAAGTTTGGTCCCCTTTATACAAATGCTATAAAGATTCCATCGAAAAGGTTCAGAAAATATACCTCAAGCATATCTCTTACAGGTTGGATGGTGTCTATCCATCGCGGGACACACCCTATCAGCAGTTTCTTGACAGATTTAACGTGACTTCTCTGGAGGCCAGAAGGGTTTGCTCTGCGGTTGGTTTTCTACAGAAATTGTTGTGGAATAGGATTGATTCGCTCGAGCTGCTATCACAGATCAATTTGAGGGTGCCGACTGTGTGGACGAGGAACAGTAACTTTTTAGTTTGCCCACGGCCAGAACGGACATGATGCTCAAATCGTCGATGTATCAGATGTGCAAGTTTGGTAATCAAGTTTGCATTGTCAGTGGTGCTGACATTATATGTGATAGCGCATCTGAGGTGTCGGCACATATAATGTGCAATATCCATCTGTTTTCATCCATGTAGTTTAGTGTACTGATTCTCTTTCTATTATCTTCTGTAACTATTAATTAAGTACCCTATTTTATGGATTTTTTTCTGTTGGGTTGTAATTGATTTAATAAATAAAATAAATAAATAAAATAAAAAAAATGGACGCAAAACTCTATCAATAAAAGCAGATCTATCACAAATTCAATCACTTAAGCAAATCGCTGCAATAAAACAACAAGTCAAACATTATCTCCAAAATATTTAAAAATATTCCACTAAATAAATATCAAGAAACCAATAATCTGTAGCACAAACACAGGTGAGATCTCAACAAACATGTTCAATAAAGATAAGCAAATAATTTATAAGACCATAAAAAACAAAAATTTAATAAGATAAGAGAAACTGACAACGTATTAAATGCTTTCAAACATTAACACCCCAAATCGTGCCCCACGCCTTTGGGAAGCCACTTTAGGGCCATGGCATTTAATAGGTCACAAATTCCAAATTTTTGGATACATTGGAGTCAGTTTTAAAACAGGAGTCAATCGACCCTTACCGTATTTACAACATGGATAGAACTTGTTTATCAGTAAATAAATAAATAAATATTTGACCAGTAGGTCAAAAACCTCCAAAAATATTAGCTAGAACAGGAATAAAGCAGGTAGGAGCCCTAACAGATGCTGAAAGAGATCAACATGGGTATGTAGCATGAACTTTTCAGGCAATTTCGTGGCTCCAGCACTTATTTTCACCCGTAAAACAGAAAATACGAGTTGTTGGATGCTTTTCCATCGGGCAGTTTGGGATTATTTCATAACACAGACTGAATGAAACGTTTGTTTTGTGGGTTAAACATTTTCAATGTTTTGTTGGTGTCACCAACAACTCTTACTACTACTGCCTTTGGATGGACACATTAGCCCAAGATCTTTAGAAGCAGTGACCCTCGCTAAACGGCATGGCATAATCCTAATACGCTTTCCAGGACTCACCGTATTCAGTTACTGCATGTTTAATTTTTTGGTCCGCTTAAAACATTTTATGTTCAACATAGTTCACAAAACATCTCGGGAGTCAAAAACCAATACCAGGTTAGCGAAATGTTTGCTAATTTTTATGAAAAAGTTGCGACAACTCGAAACAAAATTAAACGCTGATATATTTCCAAGTAAGTTTTTTTTGTCATTTCTATATATTTTAACACATGCAATAAAAAATATACAGGAATGACAAAAAAAGCAATAGAAACAATATTCAAGGAACATAAAACAGCAATAGATAAAATCCACATACCTAGCTACAAATCAAACGTAGCTACACACATTCACAACACAAAACACAAAAAACCCGACATCACTCAAATACAACTAATGAAACATATAAAAGACCACAAAAAAATGGAAATATGGGAACAATACTACATTCAACAAACAAACAATAATAAACAATTAATGCCAGAACAAATCCAAGTACAAACATTTAAACAAAACTCAATAAAAGCCATACAAATAGACAAATTATCAAACCACAGTGATCAAGACAGGAGACCGATACACACGACACAGTCCGAAGGCACAGCCAATCAGAGAACAGTAAACCGACCAAAAGAAGCTCACGGTGCAGGCGCCACGTACAATCTCAGACGTAGACCACACAGGAGCGATAAGTCAGTAGCGTGCTGATGATGAACCAAGACGGTTCGAAACTGCAGTCCACGCAAACCAATAAGAAATCACAAACGTACAGCAAACAAATTATATATATATATATATATATATATATATATATATATATATATATATATATATATATATATATATATATATATATATATATATATATATAAACATATAAAAATTGAAACTGACCCCGGATGTGGGTTCTAGGGGACCTAGATCGCGCTCATTTGAAGAATTTTTTTTTAAATTCAAAAGTCGGGATCTCCTCATTAGTTAATTTTTGGCGGCCATAAGAGAAAAAATTATTGCTGCGCACCAATTAGAGCAAATGCGTCAATTCTGATGGCGTCAGTTGATTGATCATATCAAATTATTCTCATATAGCAAAAATTAGGATCCTATTTTTGATAATAAGAGATTTATTGTAAAATTTGAAAAACTGAGTTTTTAATTTTTTTCAGGCTATTTCGAGAACAAATCGACATATTCAAAATTTGTTTTCAGATATTGGATCGCCTAAAATGTACGCAACTTTGTAGTAATTTAACCAACTCTGTATCTCTTACCGTTACTGAGATACCAATAGTGAGCAATTAATTAGCTGTAATATATATATATATATATATATATATATATATATATATATATATATATATATATATATATATATATATATATATATATATATATATATAGTGCCTAAAAATGGTTACATACTTCTTTTTAGGATGCATTCTACGACCACTGAGAAAGAAGTGATTGAGTACCTGAAGCAAACGGCAAATTCTATAGACTTTAAACGTGAGCTGCTAAAGAGGACCGAGGATACGTCGTCATTTAAGATCACTTATCCACTGGATCGCTTACAGGATGTTTATGATCTTAATATTTGGCCAGCAGGAGCTGCAGTTAGAAGATTTTTTTCTATCTAGACATTTTAAGAGAGAAAGACGGAGGGACACAACTTATAGTTTCAGTCAAATCAATGAATTCAATGACGACAGATCCAAAGCTTGACGTGGAAGAAATTTTTCAATTTAAATTACTCCATATAAATGTTCAGTGTTTAGTCAATAAACTCAATCATATGGAACTTATTATAAGTGAACCTTCGCCTCATTTTCTGTGTTTCACGGAACACTGGATTACAGATGTAAATTTAGTAGCGGAGTTGACAATTGGAGGGTACGTTTCTGTCGCTTGTTTAGTTCGGAAAAAGCACGTACATGATGGTGCGATCATTTTTGTTAGGAATGAGATTCAGCAAAGTTGCAAGGAAATAAAGTATATTGCAAAAATGTCTGCGGAGCTGCATATTGAATGCTGTGCGTTGGAGTTTGAGGGTAAGACTTGCTTTATTGTGGTCTATCGTCCTAGCACTTCCCGTGATTTTGATTTGTTTTTTTTTGTCTACTTTGGAGAGTGTTCTCAGTAAGGTATGTAGAAAGAACGAACAGGTTGTTATCACGGGCGATCTCAACATTTGCAGTATGAATTCTCAATCTACAGAATCTAAGAGACTAAACGGTCTGTTGGACTGTTATCACTTAAAATCATTAGTAAACACACCATCAAGGGAGGGTAGATATCTGGGAATTCTGGTTCGTTCGTCGATAGACTATGTTATCACCAATATTGCAGATAGTGCTGCAACCGTGTTTGACCCTGCAGTGTCTGATCACAGTGCTCAAGAATTATTGTTTAACATACACATGATTGACCTTCCTGTAGCGGGTGATCGGTCTTGTTTTATTAGGCGTAGAGTGTTTTATAGCCGGGCCGCAAACTTATTTGGTAGGTTTTTGAAAGAATATCATATTCAGGTTAATTATTCGGAGAGGGCTAATATCGATCAGGTTTTTGGTGATTTTTTTGTATCAGTTTATTAGATTGTTTAATTCAGCATTTCCGGTGAGACTGGTCAAACTAGGGAACCCCCATGATAGAATGACCAGGTTTCAGTATTCTCCGGAACTGAAGAGATGTTCTGAAAATTTAAAATTGTTTAATCGACTTAGAAAATTGTGCAATTCAAACGACATAGATGAAAAATATAAGGACTTGAAAAAACAATTTAATTTGCGCATTCGAGAAGAAAAGCAGCAATTTTACTTAAGCTTGATAGAAGGCTCGGCTAATAAGACAAAAACTTTTTGGTCACTTGTCAACAATAATAAACATACAAAAAATATAAAAAATGGGCCTAATAATATTAAAATAAGACATAATGGGCAGATTATTTCCGATACAAAAACTATAGTTGACTTGTTTCGTCATGTTTTCTCTTCGTAAGTTCAAAATCAGGTGAGATCTCAGTATGGTGGTCAGGCTTTGGGTGGCACAACGACTAGAGTGAATAATCGGTAAATTTTTGTAGAAACATTCCACTTTTTTTTGGAATTGAAAACATTATAAATAACTTAAAAAATAAAATATCATCTGGTACTGATGAAGTTCCCATATCGGTAATAAAGCAATATCCAGAAATAGTAGCCGGTTGCATCTGCCATATAATGAACTTGTCACTTGTCTCCGGTGAGTTTCAAAGTCAGCTAAAGCAAGCCAAGGTAATTCCATCTGCAAAAAAGGAGACAAACAAGATATTTTCAATTACAGGCAACTCTCAATACTTAGTGTATTTTCTAAAACAATGGAAAAAGCGATGGCTGTAGGATTGGAGAACTTCTTGGGAGATCAGGGAATAATATCGAAGTGCCAGCACGGTTTCAGGCCTGGACTATCAACGAAAACGGCTGTTATTGACATGATGCAGTACATATCCGACGAACTTGATAGGGGTCAGCGCGTTGTGGCTTTTATGTTTGATCTCTCTAGGGCGTTTGATACGCTAAATCCGCAACTGCTTGAGAAAAAGCTGACAGCATCTTTCATGGACATGGACATATTGAGGTTTTGTGCGGTAGGCTTAACCTGACCCATTTCCTAATATTTCGATTAGCAGAGTTCCTTGAGACCAAACCTCTGATGACTGTCTACTACTCGGAAGTTTATTTCTTGATATCTTACAACATTGTTGCTTGGGGACAGTCGGTTAAGGTGGAAAGAGTTTTTATACTGCAAAAAAGAATAATAAGAGTAATTTTTGGTATGAGAGTAAAACAATTTTGTAGGGCGCTTTTCAGGGACGCAAAAATAATGACGCTAACATGCGTTTACCTATATGAACTTTTAAATTATATTCATGGTGTCAAAGATGGGCTAACAACGCAGTCTGAGATGCACTCTTAGTCCATTCGCCACAGGAATCTGTTTAGAAACAGGCAGTTCTGTAAAATGATGTACAGAAAGTCGCCGTCTTTTGCGGGGTGGATCTATATAACAGGTTGCCGGAAACTATAAAAGCAATTCAAAATGTGAATAAATTTAAAGCATCGCTAAAATCATACCTAACCAATAATTGCTATTACTCCATTGCGGAGTACTTGTCTGATACCCGTGGGGCACAGAGCTGAGACGAACGAAAATTTTATTGTGTTTGTTTGAAATGTTTTCTAGTTTGTTTTTTTTTACATTTGTTTTCATAGTTTTCTTTTTATTTTAATAATTGACGTGCTCAACCATTTGTAAATGGAATTAAGGCAAAATAAATTATTGACTATTGACTATTGACACTATATATATATATATATATATATATATATATATATATATATATATATATATATATATATATATATATGTGTGTGTGTGTAATATATATATATATATATATATAATTTATGTAGCCGTCGCGCAGTGTAAACGTGTTCGTTGATCTCCGTTAATTATAAGTGAAAATAATGGGTTTAACTCCAGAAAATCAAAAAGCAGTGTATAATTTACGTCATAAGACTAACAGTCTATGTAAGGAAGAGGAGAACAATTTAAAAAGTTTGTTTACACTCGAAGAACTAGAGTGTACTGTTAAAAAAGTAGTGTGTATAACATTTAGTGAACTTCTGGATGAGATAATTCGACTTAAACAGGAAGTGGTTAACTTGAAAGAATCTAACATTGATCTTGTTAGATTACTGAGCGGAAATCTTCCTCAATTTGGTGTTTCGTCTACTAATTTGCAGGTAAATAACAGCATGCAATTAAACGGCGACGGTGAAAGTTTTCTAGACAGGTCAAGTTCATCAACGGAAACCTTTATCTGATAAATCGGCCGAGACAGCACCAGCAAAAAAACATGTAAGTAAAAATAATGAAACTGGACCAGAAGATAATATCTGGCAGAAAGTAAACAAAAATAAAAACAAACATTCTCGATATATTAATGATCAGAAGGGAAGACCTAGTGAAGTTAAAAAGCAGAACAAAGCGAGCTTGAATTACATCTCTCATGATATAGTCACGGGCTGTGGTACAGACGAGACTACTATACAGGGTGTTGCAGCGACTTCATGGTTTTATGTGGGGCGAATTAAGGGACAGGTGTCTGAAGAGGACATGAATAGTTTTTTCAAAACAAGATGGCCTCTCATCGATATGCGATGTGTCAAGTTAAACAGCAAGGGACAAAACAGCAGCTTTAGGGTTGGTATAAACTCTGAAGCAAAACATACTATTTTAGATGGTTCATTGTGGCCAAGAGGAGTTATCATAAAACCCTATAAATTTTTTCGTCGCAGTTATGAGAACACTTCCGAATAGTGGTGAGACTGAATTGAATGACAACTGTTCCATCAATAATGCCGTACAACAGACAAGCTCCGCAGCAACGAATTTCACAAACTTTGGGCATTTAAATATTAGTTGGAAACTGATTCATTTAAATATACAGTGTTTAAGTAATAAGGTTAATATGCTTGAGCTTACTTTGAATGAACATTCTCCCGATTTCCTCTGTCTCACGGAGCACTGGATAACTCGTGATTACGGTTTAAATGAATTTAAGATCTTGGATTATGTTTCAGTGGCAAGCTACACGAGAAAAAATCATTTACATGGAGGAGCAGTAATATTTGTTAAACAGGCTATGAAAGACAGGTGTAAAGAAATAGTAAGTATCGCAAAAATGTCTGTAGAACTAGATGTTGAGTGTTGTGCTGTGGAGTATGACAGGGCAACTTGTGTGGTGGTACTGCATAGACCTAGTACATCTCACAATTTTGAATGTTTCTTTTATGTGCTGGAAAAGATATTAACTAAAATCTGTAAAAAATATCGAAACATAATTCTTTCTGGAGACTTTAACATTTGCAGCATGGATGTCGCCTCTTCTAGGGCAGCGGAGTTACGTGATCTGATCGGGTCCTTTCAGTTGATTTCATTAATTAATGCACCAACTAGGAGAGGGTTTTACAGAGGTAAACTTGTGCAGACATCAATCGATTACATTATAACTAATAATGATACTGCAACGGCCAGAGTGTTCGATCCGGCGCTGTCGGACCATTGTGCTCAGGAGGCAGTTTTTAGTGTTGTGACTGGGAGCGGGGGCACTTCGAGCGAGCCCTTTTTTTGTAAAATGTAGACGTTTTTCAGGTTATAACCTGAAACTATTTGGACAATACCTTGATGAGCGACCAATTAAGCTTGGTCTGCCATCAGACACGAATGACATAGATCAGGTCTTTGAAGTGTTTTGGTTGCAATTCCACACCATTTTTGACGAGGCCTTTCCGTGTGAGTTGATTGAGCAAAAACAAATCTCTTACAACAAACTGACATATAAACCCTCTCCAGAGATAAGAAGATGTTGCGAAAATTTGAAAACTCTCAACTGGATTAAAAAGAATTGTAATGATGACCAGGTAACAAATGATTACAAAAAATACAAAAAACAACTTAGCATGAAAATACAGCAGAAAAAACAGGACTATTATCATAACTTGATACAAAATTCAGATAACAAAACAAGAACGCTTTGGTCAATTGTTAATTATAAATCTGGGAAGAAAAGTGGCAAAAATAAGTCAATAATAATTGAACATAACGATAAAATAGTCAAAAATCCAAAAATTATAAGGAATCTATTTGGTAACTTTTTCTCACAGGACGCCCAAAACCAGGTACGATTGCATTTTAACAACTCTAACAGCAATTCTTGTACAACTTCATTGGTAAATAGGGAATCGTTTTTTTTGTACCCTTTTACTTCTCTGGAGATTGAAAACGTTATAAAGAACCTGAAAAAGAAAAAGTCTACTGGTATTGACGAGGTGCCCATCTCGGTTATAAAGCAGTACTCGAAGATAATAGCATCTTATATCTGTGACATATTGAATTTGTCAATAACTTGCGGCAGTTTTCCTGTGCAATTAAAGAAAGCAAAAGTAGTTCCGGTTGCTAAAAAGGGAGATAGTTTTAATATCCTAAACTATAGGCAAATATCCATATTGAGCGTGTTTTCTAAGATAATGGAGAAAGCGATGGCCAACAGAATTGAAATATTCCTACGAAAACATAGTTTGGTCACCAAGTGTCAATATGGTTTCCGGAGTGGTTTATCTACGGAGGAAGCTACTAGTGATTTTATACAACATCTTCACGAGGATTTAGATAAGGGTATGCACGTGGTAGCTGTCATGTTCGACCTATCGCGCGCGTTTGACACGCTTAATCCGTGTTATGTAGGCGAAAAATTGCGATGCCTGGGTATACGTGGACCAGCAAATGACTGGTTTTGTCATTTTTTAATGATAGACGAATGGTGGTTTCGGTTGGGGGCACTTTTTCGGATTCATATGAGATAAATTTGGGCACTCCGCAGGGTAGTATTTTAGGTCTGTTGCTGTTTGTTTTGTATGTGAATGACCTGCCCGGCTACATAAAGGTGGGTAGGGTGTTCATGTACGCGGACGACACAACCGTGGCTGTGTCTGGTCATGATGGTGACGAGCTAAGTCAAAAGGTAAACACCTTAATGCGACAGTTTGGTGAGTGGTGCAAAGCAAACCACCTAATCATAAACCATGATAAAACATCGTTCGTAGAGTTCAGGGGTTGCCACCGACTGCCTCTCATTCTGCAACTTGGGGATGGAATGCACTGCTGTGCTACGGAGGGAAGGTTCCTTGGGGTCACGGTTTATCAGCACTTGTCCTGGAGGTCGCATGTTGGTTACGTCTGTGGCAGGCTTAAGTCGGCGTATTTTATGATATACAATCTTAAGAACTCTCTAAGTGACCAACATTTGCTTTCTGTCTACTATTCGGAGGTGTATCCATTGCTGTCATACGGCATTGTTGTCTGGGGTCAGTCCATAGATGTTAACAGGGTTTTTGTGCTTCAAAAGAGAATACTAAGGGTAATTTTTGATATGTGACGAGCTTATCCATGTATTATGGCAAGAAGGCTAAAATAAATTATCTATCTATCTATCTATCTATCTATCTATCTATATATATATATGGGTGTGTGTGTACATATACGTATAAAATTTTGAGAGGCTCCGGAGATGTGTTCCAGGAACCCTAACTCGCATTCATTTGAAGAATTTCCAAAAGTGTTATTATCCGATACCGCTCTATTAGTGAATTTTCATTACTAAAACACAGTCGTACGTGTCACAAAAACGTACTTAGTCCCCCTTACCTAACCTGCATACTTTACACCTTTTTCCGTGCTCTTTCTTTGTAATGCGACGTATTAATAGATGTTAAAAAAATTCTAATTAAAATTTGATTGTTTCGAACGACATCAATTTTAATTTGCTGGCTTATAACATATCGGACAGATATGTATTGTACTATACTAAAATGCATGTAAGATGCTTAAAATGCGTATCATAATTTTTTTATTATCAATCAATCTAAATCTATTTTATTCTTCAGTAACGCGTGCAATATATATAATATATTTTATTGTGTCATTCTTAATTTAGTACACGATACAATAGTTTTAGTTTGCAGTTGACTATCGATCAATATCAACTAAAAATGTTGCTTTCGGTGAGTATAGTGTCATTATTTTTACTATTATCTTTATTTTACTTTACCAAAATAGATTTTATGTGATGAGCGCATTTTTAATCGTCGTGTCAAAAGAATGTCGGACAAAAACATCACATCGTTCTTGCAGTGTGTCCAGCCAGGCAATTACACGATAAATATTTCAGGAACCAGATTTCTTTTGTTCAACTTTGCACATATAACAAAGAGAATGCGGTCTATTGAAGCCTAATATTTTGACAGTTCTGCCACTTCTGGTTAAACCGGAAGTTGACACAATCTTCGTCATTTTTAATGGCATACCCACTTTTTAGTGAATTTTAATTAAGAAAATTTCATTATTCAGCAAAAAATAGTTTCTGTGGAAAACGCTGAGACACGTTAAGTTTAATTTTTCGGACATTATCTTATAATCATAGTCAAAAAAAAATAAAAATCCCACCATTTTACCCCCACCACTTTATCCATTTTTTTTTAAATAGCAACGCTACATTTTTTTATCACAAGTCGATGGATCAAATTTTTCTGAATGCGGAGATATCCCATATGTATGGTCTAATATTACAGCTTTCAATACAGGGTGGAAATTTAATACCGGAATATTAAAACAAAACAGTTTACTCTGAAATTCACATTTCGAAAATAAACTTTAAAAACTCGAGACGCAGCAAGTGCGTTATGGTAGTGAATTTTCATAAAACTATTTTTTAATAGCAATAATGTGTGTTTTTTTAAGAAAGCAGGCATCAAATTTGGTCACCAGTATAATCTATATAGTAAAAACAATGTGCCATGTTTCATCAAAATAACTTTATTGTTTGAAAATGTACAAAAATTTCCGAAAGTAAACTTAAAGTGTTCCAGAAAAAACTCGTTTCTTGGTCAACCTTATAGGTTAATAGCAAATTGAGCTATTCAAATATTAAGCATTTGATCAAAATTCGCTACCATAACGCACTTACTGCGTCCAGAATTTTTTTTCTTACAAACATGCATTATATTTCGATGGAAAATGCAAAAATGCAATAACATAAGGCGTGTTTGATTAAAAAAAAAAAGAAAATTTGTTTCACCAACGACTTATCGGCCAGCCTGTGATTGTAGAAATAATTTTTTAAGATGTAGCTCAAGACACCCTATAATTAATATATACAATTTTTTTTCATATCTTGTATGATAACAGATATATTGAGCTTTATTGATTTTTTTACGAAAATTCTACAAAAATTATATACCATTAAACGATAAACTCTATAGCTAACACTACTGCCAAGCATCAGAGAAAGGGTCTGTTTGAAATGAATTTTCTGGAAACATTTTATTAAAAGGAAGGACAATGACTGTTGAAACTAAGACTTCAGGGTTTGTAAAACATTCTTCTTGAGATATTTGATTTCAAGTGCCCGTATTAGATTCAAGTTCTTTTCCTAAATGTTGCCAATTTTGACGTTTAAATCGGACGTTTTGTGAAAAACCCCAATTTATTTTTCTTTAAATGCCTATAACTTTTTTGTCTTTTGACCTACAGAGCTAAAAATATGGCTTACCTATAAGGATGTAAACCTGCGTACCAAATTTGGTTGCCCTTACTTTGTTAACTCCAGAGATATAAATTTTTTTCGAAAGAAAACACAAAATTTTCCGGGAAAACCTGGACCGATTTTCTTGGCTAACGAACTTATCCAAGCTATTTGCAAAAGAAATTTATTCACCAAATTTAATCAAAATCGGCCCACTATTTTTTGAGTTATCGGTGTATATATATATATATATATATATATATATATATATATATATATATATATATATATATATATATATATATATATATATGTATATATATATATATATATATATATATATATATATATATATATATATATATAAACATATAAAAATTTAAACTGACCCCGGATATGTGTTCTGGGGGGCCTAATTAGCGCTCATTTGAATAAATTTTTTCAAAATTTAAAAGTCGGGATCTCCTCATTAGTGAATTTTTTTAAAGAAAATTCACTAAAAGACGTCCCTTTCTTATAATCAATGTTAAAAATGTTCTTCATTCACTTGCACACAACCAAATAATCTGCTCTGGAATTCATCACTGACTGTTATCTTAAATTTATTTTCTTGTCTTTTATCTAAAACGTATTTGGTATAATGAATCATTCCTATTAACTACGAATTTTTGTAGTGTGAAAGGTGCAATTTAACAGTTATGTTTTATTTTGTGGTGTATTGTGTTGAATGCACGGTCTCCCAATAAGTTAATCGTAATTTTGTTCCGATAATTTCAATTAATTTTTGATCTAGTAATGCGATACTTAACTGAAACTCTACGAACATAAATATTAATGATGATTGGGTATGGTGAAGACAGGCACAAGTTGTTAACATATTTAATGAAAAACATCCAGATTTGCCCCCACTAACCCAGGGAACTGTGTGTCAGATAAATTCGCAGATTCGTGATTATGGACACGTTAAACCACTGCCTAGGAGAACCAAGTTTATTGAAGAAGATGTAAAACTCAATATTCTATTGTTTTTTCAAGAAGAACCAACAACTTCTACCCGTCAAGTTGCACGTAAAAATGATGTTAGTTAATCAATATTTTTAGGGTGTCTCAAAAACGAAGAAATGCATCCCTAGAAACTACAACACATTCAAGAGTTGATTGACTGCAATTTGGTGAACAATTGCTGGACATGTTACATAGAAATGTTATTTCTTTTGCTGACGTTCTGTTTTCCAATGAAAACACATTTCTGTTGAATGGTGATGTAAACAGGCAACATTGCAGATACTGGGCTGCCAAAAACCCCCACTGGATGCAACAAAAACTCTACCCAGCGTCCTCAGAAGTTGAACGTTTGGGCTGGTATCATTGGTGACCACTTAGTTGAACTTGTTTTTATAGAAAATCTAAACGGTCCAATATATTTAGAAATGCTAAGAGAACAGGTTGCCCCAATGTTAGCAGAATTGTATCCAAATGTAATGGAACCTAATATTGCCCATAAAAGGATATGGTTTCAACAAGACGGTGCACCGACCCACTTTGCTCTTCAAGTACAGGAGTATATTATACGAAGTCTTTTCACAACGATGGATTGGACGAAAAGTATTCTTAGAATGGTCCGCTAAATCACCAGATCTTACACCCCTTGATTGCTTTTTATGGGTACACCTTAAAAACAGAGTGTATAAAACGCAACCTGCTGATTTAGATGATTTGAAAATGAAAATAACAACAGAAATTAGGAACGTAACGCCTGACATGTTGAACAGAGTTAGGGAAGAATTCCAGAGCAGATTATTTCGTTGTGTGCAAGTGAATGGAGTACATTTTGAATAGTTACTATAACAAAGGGACGTTTTTTTTTTGGTTTATTTTTGTTTTCTAAATTTGAATTTCAGGGTAAACTGTTTCATTTTATTATTCCGGTATTAAATTTCCACCCTGTATTGAAAGCTGTAATATTGGACCATACATATGAGGTATTTCTTCATTAAGGAAAATGTTATCCATCGAATTGTGATGAAAAAATGTAGGGTTGGTATTTAAAAAAATTGGATCAAGTGGTGGGGGTTAAATGGTGGGAGCATAATTTGTTTAACTATGATTATAAGATAATGTTCGACAAATTAAACTTCATGTGTCTCAGCGTTTTCCACAAAAACTATTTTTTACTGAATAATGAATTTTATTCCATAAGTGTGTTTCACACTGTATATATATATATATATATATATATATATATATATATATATATATATATATATATATATATATATATATATATATATATATATATATATATAACCGATAACTTAAAAAATACTTCACTGATTTGGACCACATTTGGTAACTACCCTTATTTTGTTAATGGCTTGCAGTTTGTTCATCATATCTTAATGGCCAATTTTTCTTAACAAAAAATTAGAAATATTTTTTAAAACGCAATATCTCTCAAACTGTTTAAGTGATTGAAACGAAAATTTACAACTTAAGAACATAAGCAGGCATAGTTGTGTACCAATTTTCAAGTATTTTGATCAAGGGAAAATAAGGTTATTTGAAATTAATATTAAAATGATGCTCGACATCACTTCAGATTCTGTAATACAATATCTACAATGTTGGACAAAGACAGATGACGTTACCTGTACTGCTATGCTATTTAAATAAATGGCATATAAAAATATAAACAATGAAAATTACATCATCATCATCATCGCAAGATGTCAGAGCGTATAACATTGTGAAATGTACCACAGGGACGCCATCTCGGTGCGGAACCAGGTAGTATGTCGTCACGATTGCTCTAGTTAAAACAGATGAAGACAAGCTTGACAAGCTCATTATTTCTACGCTTCGTGGCTTGCGCTTGTTGTGTAACATTTGCAACTGACTTTTAACTAACCTAACATATATAAAATATGGATATAAATATTAAGTATTGAAAACAGATATTTAGCGATGGTTATAAATGAAAATTGTGAGTTAATGACTAACCTAACATATTAAAAATAACGATATAAATATTGAGTACTGAAAATAAATATTGGACGATGGTTATAAATGAAAATTGTAAGTTAATGACTGAAGACAATACAATTTTGCGTAAAATATAAAATCAGTATATCAGTAAATCAAATTCTAAGATCAGTGTTAACAGTCGATTAACAGCTACAAAAACAGGACCTCATAGACATTATTATTATTATTATATAACTAGGGGAAATAACTAATGCATTATGTAGTAATAGTAACAGTATCAGCATTTTTAGTGAATTTTTATTTTTAAAAAATCACTACTAGAGAGGTATCGATGGTGAGACTTTGGACCACTAGAACCCATATCCGGGGTCAGTTTCGATTTTTATATGTTATATATATATATATATATATATATATATATATATATATATATATATATATATATATATATATATATATATATATATATATATATATATATATATATATATATATATGTATCCAACCGATAACTCAAAAAATAATTAACCGATTTCGATGAAACTCGGCAAGTGCCTTTATTTTATTAATGGCTTGGATAAGTTCGTTAGCCAGTAAAGTCTGATCAGGTTTTCCGGGAAAATTTTGAGTTTTCTTTGGAATTTTTTTTTTCTCCGAGAGCGGTTTTAATGAAATGTGGTAGATATATTGCATTGAAAAAGACCTTATACATACCAAAACTAAACTTTCTAAGTTTATATAAAATTGAGTTTTTCAAATTTTTTATTTTCTTTCGAAAAAAAATTTTTTCTCCAAAAATTACAAAGATATTTTAATGACACTTGGTGTATATGTTGCCTTAGGAAACACCTCACTATATACCAAAATTAACTTTTCTAAGTTTATTGAAAATTGAGTTATCCAAGTTTGAAACATTTAATAAAAATTCACTACCATAACTTCCTATAGTTTGTCTCCATTCGGAAGACAATATTAGTTAGGTTCGTTGGGTCAAATTTAGTACCACGGACGTCACTGTTCTTTGCAAGTATCAAAACATGCTTACAAAATGAGAAGGGTACTGATAGATAAGTTACTAGATCCATCATTTTATGATCGATGTTTTCACAGGTTGGTCAATAGTTTTTTTAATAAATTGCACTTGAAAGTGTATTTCTGTATTTTTCATATTGTAGGTCTCAAACAGGTACAGTCTCTCGCTTAAAATTAGACATACCTACGTTTTCTAATCTTCCAAGACTATCGAGGTTAATTTACAAGCTGCTTACTTGCCTTCGGCCGGATTTCAGTGTAGTCTTGGACAAAAGCTAGGTTCATACACCGGTGAATTACGAAATCGCCGAGAAACGTATTTCTATAGGTTTATTTAAAATAATATCGTAAAACTGTTGTTTTTTGTTAGATTATATAAACGAATTTTACTCATTTTTGTGTGCATACAGTTAAAAGTTGTTTTTTTATGATCAGAATACTACTTTGGCATGAAATCAAACTTATGGCTCTTAACACGATCAAAATGTCTTCTCTACTTTTAAGTTTGTGTAGCTCCAATGTTAATTAAGGGCCCCCCTTTATTATACTTACTTATCTTGTGCTTATGTATGTAATATAAATATAAAAAGAGTGAAACAGCAAGTGAATTTATTTAGTTTAGTGCTGTATTCGATATTATCTGAAAATGGCATTATAGGCGACAATGTGGAATGTAATTTCGGTAAATTTACAGTTTACTGCAAGGAGGCTTTTTAATTTTTTTCAGAAACATGCTGAGAACCCCCCTTGGATGTGCAAGCCACAAGGCAAATTTATTGGAAACAAGCCCTAAGATTGTTAAGGGGCCAAAAATGAATAGGGTTGCTGGCCGGGGAGGAAATCTGAGAGAAAAATGCTAAAAAAACATATCATCGCACTTTGAAAAGATGCGTTTTTCACATTTTGCAGCAATATTCACTTTAAATCCTCTCTGCCCCGCACAACACCCATATTCGCCCGGGTCCAGTAACTTTCTTGGGGGTTAGCTCCCATTTTCCTTGCGCTTTATGCTTTGAAGGTAGTTTTATGCACGCACAAGGGGAAGGAGAACCCCCCGTGTGTTTGGGTGAGAGGACAAAAACCCTCTTCGTCCTGGGGGTTCTTCTTCCGCTTCTGCATGCATACAATCACCCTCAATGCATGAACCACGGGATTCTTTATATGTTCCGCTTTCTAGTGTATTTTTTGTTGAGTCTATTTCTTGTTTATCAACTATTTTGTTTGAGTTTTGTATCCAAATTACTGTATTAATATTTACGTTAGAGGTCATTTTTCTGCTTGCCCTTATCTACCCCATTTTTTACTGTTCCTAATTAAATAAAATAATATTTTATAACTTTTAATATAAGGCTAAATTACAAAAATATATTATTCTTATGAAAATTCTCTACAATAACGTACTTGCTGTGTCCTAAACATTTTTATCATTGCAATCGATAGCTCTTGAAATTTGAAGGTAACTTTGTGAGATATACCGTATATGACAAAATATTACAGTTTTCTATATATTAAAAATTTTATGAAAAAAATGACAGTTGGAAACTCCTAAAACGAATAGACTGGCGTTCATAAGCAAAAACGCAGGTATTCTGTAGATAATTAGATGAAGAGAGGACAAATTTTTGCTTACATCCCTATACCTAAATGTGGCAGTTTTTATGTTATTGGCGATTTTTTTAAATCGCTGATTTATGAGGTTTCTGCGATTAATAGGTTGGCAATGAGAATAAATTTAAAAAAATATATCACAGAGTTCTCAAGGTAACTCAGTAGTGGAGTCTGAAACACAATCTGTAATTGGAAAGTTATATTAATTAAATAGTTTTCTATACTGACACGCCTATGAACGATAAAATAAAGAAAATATTTAGAATACTCCCCTGTGGTCCGGGGACTAACTAAAAGAATAGGCCCTTGGTAACTCCTGCCTGTCGTACGAAGCGACTAATCGGAGTCAAGCAGGTGGTAGTGGAATTCTCCTTTACAATGGACGTGATAGTAAACATTCTTTCACGCCCGAGGAGGTACCACCCCATACATCAAGGGGCCGGTGAAGTCCCAACGGACGTTTCCGGTTCTGGTCTATGAGTCGGTTTCCCTTATAAGCAAAAGTTATGATGGCTCCGCCTTGTACAAAAGATTTCGGAGGTAAAATACCCTTCCATTCGGATCTCCGGGAGAGGGGTGTACAGGGGGCATCAGCATCAAGATTTAACATATCCTTCTCGAATATATGTGGCCTAAATTTTAACATGAACTCCGTCCACCATTTCCTCCAGGCTAATAGGCCCCAACTCCTCTTCCTCACCGAAACCCAAATCAGTGCCAAAACAGGCACTAGTCATCTTAATTTCCCGGGATATGAGCTCCTTACTTCCTTTAGATTGCATGGAGGCGTGTGCGCATACGTCCGTAGCTACCTACCCTGCACCAGACTCCCCAATTTAGAAGCTGGAAGAAAAGACATACTATGGATAAAACCCACTCTATGGGCTGCAACTAGGTCCATCTGTTGCATCTACCGGTCACCTTCTGACAACAACTTTATCCAGTTCTTTGACTACCTTTCTGAAAAACCGACTATCTGATTTCTGAATATCCTTCCCTTGAGGTCACTATTCTCGGTGACTTAAATGTCCATAATAAGGACTGGCTACGATCTTTAAAAACCGATCCACAAGGGAGAGCAGCGGAGGCCTTTGCAGTTAGCAATTCTTTAGCCGATATGGTTCAGCAACCTACTGACCTTTCTCGCATCCCAACACACAGCTCAAATCCCTTGGATCTCCTTCTTACTACAAAACCTGAACGCTATAAGATACCAGTCACAGCCCCCCTTGGTCGCTCAGACCACAGCATGGTCACTGCTTCCTGCGAAATTCAACCCCAGGTCACACAGTCATCACATCCACATATCGTTTGGCACTACAACTCCGCAAACTGGGACGAAATGCGGGATTAATTTTCCTCATTTCCATGGACATCTGTCTGCTTCTCTCATCCTGACCTCTCTGATCTCACAAAACGTCACCGAAATTATCCAAGCTGGCATGGAATTCTTAGCCACTCAAAAGCCCTGGTTCTGTAATAAGGCCATAGTTGAAAAGGTCAAAGCTTACAAAACGCTTCTACATAATCCCAGTCAAGAAAGCCGTCAAGCATTTAACGACGCAAGAAACCGCTATGTCCACATTCTTTCTGAGACAAAAAACTCGTTTAATAGCCACATCAAAAACAAAGTCTTCTTTAGCTCCAACGGCGGCAAACCCTTCTGGACTCTTGCTAAATCTATTGGGAATAATTTCTGCAAGAGCACGTTCCCACTTCTTGTCTCCGGGGATGAAATTGTTTCTACCACCCTGGACAAGGCCGAGATTTTTGCCTCGTTGTTCGCAGGCAATTCTACTCTCAACCCACCTCCAAATGTTCAACCTCCAAGAGTCCCCAATGTCGCGCATAAACTGACGAATATCACATTAAAAACTAAAAAGGTACGAAGGATTTTCTCTTCTCTTCGTACCAGGAAAGCATCTGGCCTTGACAAGATCCCAGCAATTGGTCTCAAAAAATGCGCACCAGAACTTGCTCCTGTCTCGACTCGTCTGTTTCAGACATCTTACAATAGAGGCATATTCCCTAGTAACTGGAAAACTGCTCGAGTACAACCCGTCCCAAAGAAAAGATCCAAAGCCCTTCCTAGCAACTACACACCTATTTCTCTCCATTCAGTCGTTTCTAAAGTGATGGAAAAGTATATAAACACCGAATTACTAAACTTTCTTGAAAAACACAGTCTAATCCACGACAGGCAGTATGGGTTCCATCAGCGCAGACCGACTGCCGACCTCCTTTCCTTTGTCACCCATTCTTGCAACAAGTCTATGGAACTACACGGTGACTCCCAAATTGTCACTATAGACACATCCAAAGCATTCGACCAGGTCTGGCACGCAGCGCTGCTTAATAAACTTCCGGCCTATGGCCTACCACCAAAACTCTGTACCTGTACAGCAAATTTCCTCTCCAACCGGAGATGACCATTCCTCTAAACTGTATCCAATTAATGCAGGAGTTCCTCAAGGTTCAGCTTTAGCCCCTACTTTGTTTCTTCTCCACATCAATGACCTCCTCAGCACATCCAACCCAGTTCACAGTTACGCGGATGATAGCACCCTCCACTCAAATATACATTATTATAAGCTTGTCTCTTTACCCCAATTAAATGAGGATCGCAGACTCATGGAGGGTTCTGTCTCCGTGGATCTCCAAAAAATATTAGACTGGGGAAGTAGAAATATTGTACAATTCAACCCCACCAAATCTCAGTCTTGCTTTGTTTCTCATAAGAGATACACCAGCCCTAGACCCATCATAATGAACAACCAAGTTATTCAAAGTAATGAGTCCTTTTCACTTGTTGGCATTTCTGTGGATCGAAATTTCAATTGTTTGCCGGCACATGTTTTTCCTTCTCCTCCGAACCTCCAAACCTTTAAGTCCAGAATTAACAAGTTGTTTCTTTCATCCTTGTCGACACCCACGTACGATAGTATTTAGGCTGTAAGCCTTCGCGGTGTGCTGTTGAAATAAAAAATAAAAAAAGAATGGAAAAAACTCTAGTATGTATTTAAATGTAGCACCATTAAGGCCCAAACACTTTACACTGCGGAGCACTGTTATTGATCTTAGGACACTAATCGGTGAAAAGGACTGAAAGGCAACACGAACTCTTTCCTGGAAATCCCCTTTTGTCGTCGAATGTGTGGAATATACTTCGTTTTTCATGTAACCCCATATGTAAAAATCCACTGGTAACAAATCTGTAGAGCTTGGGGGCCAAATGATTGGAGCTTTGTTGGCGATCCACTGGTCCTACAATTGCTCTTACAAGAAATTATTTACAGTCCGCTTCCATGGGGTGGTGCTCCATCATGTTGATACCAAAAACTTTCTTTATTTGGAAAAGTGTTAAGATACATACTACTAAACTCTTTCAGTATTTTCGAATAAGCTACACCTAGAAACAATTTAATGTATCCGGATAAATAGCCGGTGAAGTAAAATTGGATGAATGTACTAGTCAAATCGTTATCATAAATTTTTAACATCACTGTCGAATTGTTTCGAATTGCACATAAAAACATTAAAATGACATCTTGTTTGGAACGATCTCTCTCTGACAATATGGGGATTCGTATCTGAGCAATAATGTGAGTTATGTTGGCTAAATAATAAATTTTTCTTTGCTCAGATTCGTCTGTCTAAATTATATTATTGTGAAAATTTTCTCTTGGCTCTTAATTAACGCAAACTCACTGTACCTTACTCTTTTTTTGTGCGTCAGTCTGTTCTATATGTTAAATCAAATTTATGGCATATGGCTTGTAATCTATTCAAGTCTGTGTTTATTCAAGATTTCTGAAAACTAGTTTCTCTTTCAAAGTCTCTTAACGAGGCTTGTGGCTTGGCTCTGAAGAAAGCTAACATATGGATATCTTATTTTCTTACAAGCGACCTCTTTCTTACTGGTTTCGCTTTAAAAGATCCGATGCTCTTCCAATTCTCGATTAACTCCTTCAAGATATCTCTAGTTGGCTTGCGTTTATCAGGATATCTTGACTCAAAAGTATTACACGTTCTCGTTGCAACTCTATTAATAATTAATAAATTTAGGTAGTCTTCATGAGCCTCGGTGGTTCAGGAGTAAGAACGTATGCCTCTGAACCGAAGGGTACTGTGTTCGGTTCCCATGGTTTCCCTTTCACTTTTTCAGTACAAACTGTAATAAATTAACCATCAACCGAGGTTCTGGCATTGTATCTGAGTAAGTTGTATGTCTGCAGGGTCCGCCAATAGCAGGGTGCGTAAAGCCGCCAGTCACGGGACACAAGTTCATGCGATGTTGGACACGTTAAGAACCCTACACTGCTTACAGAAAGGCAGGGGTTCGGCAAAATTTCCAGGAGAGTGAGGTAAAACTGCTGCCTGGAGTCTGAATTGGCCATGGTCGCGGAAATAGACCGATGTTAAAGTTAAAAGAAAAGTTTTCGCCACTTTAACATGCCTGAATATGCTTCTTGTCGTCGGGACAACCCCTCCGCTCGTGTGTCTGCTTTTCAAAACTTTTGTAATCTACTACTCCTTGGACAGTTTAATCATGTTGAGAGTATTAACAATATGATTCTTGACATGGTTTTGTTTACAGATACGTTCTTGTTGGAGGAGGCTCATGATTCGCCTGTGATGCCGGATGGTCATTACCCCCTATTCATGGAGTTTCCGATCAAAGGTTCAGTGGTCTCTTCTCCTGTTGCTAACACTAGGCAGAGATCATATAATTGTATGCAGGGCCTGGCGTCTTGTTCTGGGACGATATGGATGAGCTTCAGGATGTTGATTCTATGCTTGACTTTTTCTATTCCAGAATTTACGACTTGTTTAGTATGTATGTACCCATAACTACTTCAAGGGCATGTAAACGGTATCTCCCTTGGTTCACTAAAGAATTTAAGGTTTGTGTTAAATTTAAATATTCATTGTGGCGCAAGTTTAAGAAGTCTGGAAATGTGGAGTTTCTAAATAAATTTAGAGAGTTGAGACAAAAACTTAAGCGAGACATTTATCTTTCTTAAGTAAACTACTTCCAGAGGGTTGAAAGAGGTTAGGTCTAATCCCAAAAAGTTTTGGAACTGTTCTTCTAGGCGCCGTCGAAACCTTTCTTTTGAGAATTGATCTAACCAGCAACAGGCAGTTGACAGTTTTGCTTCTTATTTCGCAGAATATTCTGGTTCCACCTCCATCTCTTCACTTATAGCTGCTAGCCTGGCTTGAAGACCTAGTGTTTTTTGCTGATGAATTTACAGAGGATGAAACCATTGCAGCTGCAAAGAGAATTAAAGCTAAAATGTCCAGTGAACCTGATCCAGTTCCTGGCTTTTTGGTTGGTAATTGCTTATATACTTTCTTGACTCCACTTAAGAAAATTTTTAAATTAGTTCTAAGATCTGGAACATTCCCGCGATTTTAAGCTGTCACGACTCTTCGCTGCCTCCAAGGCGGGGGATAATGGTGATTCATCAAATTATCGACCAATAGGCATACTATGTGTCTTCCGTAAGATTTTCGAGGCCTGCCTTTTTCAGCGAATATTGTTTCACATCAAAAATAGACTCTTGGTTTCTCAGCATGGTTTCATTTCAGGAAGATCGACTGTGATGAATTTAGTTGATGTTACCCAGTTCATTGCATCTACTCTCGACCGTTTTTCACAGGTCGATGTTGTGTATACTGACTTACCTAAGGCCTTCGGTTGTCTAAATCATTCTGTTGTAAGTAAAAGGATGAAGGCAATCGATTCTCTGAGGGCATATTTGACCCATTCAGATCTTACCTGGATGGTAGGAGGCAATTTGTTGAGATCGGGGCCTTCAAATCTGACACCTATAACATAGCTACGGGAGTGCCTCAGGGTTCCATATTCGGTCCAGTACTGTTTAATATATTTATCGACCCAGTTACACATGTTTTACATGATTCTTTTTTGATGTATGCAAATGACATTTTTGCAAGTATTTTGAGTGCTGATGACTGTTTGCAGCTCCAAAAGTGTTTTCAGATCCTTGATAAATGGTGTTGTCGGAGTGGTATTTCTATGAATGTTTCTAAGTGTTGCGTAATGTTGTTTGCCCTCAATAGTCACCCAATTACTTTCAGATACAATATAGCGGGGCCTTCACTTGGTCGCCCTAGGACAGTTCGGGACCTTAAATTGGTTTTTATGGTACTCTATCTTTTAAACCACACTATGAGCAGACTGTCAGTTCTGCTTACAAAACTCTTGGGTTTCTGATAAGAAACAGCCAAAATTTCTCACAGACTGACACCCTTTCTCTTTACTTCTTCGCTGTAATCTGAAGTCTGGTGATGCGAAGGTAGTGCAGTTTTGCTATATTTTTATACAAATTGGTTAATTCTCTGTTTGACTGCCCAAATATGCTTCCGCAACTTAATTTTAATGTGCTTCGTGTTGCAGCACGTTTTCGAGGCACATTCAACCTCCCAACTGCTTGTACGTGATTGCTGCGATCCTCTCCAATTTACCAGATGTGCAATTAATACTCTGTACTACAAGATAGCCTAGATATCTTCTCATGTAATATATAAGAGATAAATATGTTTTTCAAAGCGATGTGAATCGCTCTTTTGGGTAATTGTTTGATTATTGTTTGTTATTATGTTTTCTGTATCAGCCCATCCTTACTTTCGCTTTTAAGCTGTTGGATGGTGTATAAACGAATAAGTAAATAAATGAATGAATGAATAAATAAATTAATTAATTAATTAATTAATTAATTAATTAATAGATGAATGAGTAAATAAACGAATAAATGTGTAAATAAATAAATAGATAAATAAATAATAATAATAATAATAATAATAAATTTATTAAATTTTTTCGATTGGAAAAGAACGAAAGTATGTAATAATAAATAGATGAGATTTTCGGAATAAGCAACTAAAAAGAATATTCTGAATAACGAATTATCAAATTTATTTTGACGTCTTTCTTCTGACTCAGATTATTAATTGCCTTAGCCATTTAGAAAAAAACTTCCTGAAAAAGGTGGTCTGTGAAGGCAAAGTTTCTGCGGACAGCCTCTTAAAAAAAAAAAACAATGCAAACAGCATATTCCACTTTCGCGCCCTTCCATTATCCTGCAACGAGTTTCTTTCAAATAATTTTTAAGCTGTTGGATGGTGTATAAACGAATAAGTAAATAAATGAATGAATGAATAAATTAATTAATTAATTAATTAATTAATTAATTAATTAATAGATGAATGAGTAAATAAACGAATAAATGTGTAAATAAATAAATAGATAAATAAATAATAATAATAATAATAATAATAAATTTATTAAATTTTTTCGATTGGAAAAGAACGAAAGTATGTAATAATAAATAGATGAGATTTTCGGAATAAGCAACTAAAAAGAATATTCTGAATAACGAATTATCAAATTTATTTTGACGTCTTTCTTCTGACTCAGATTATTAATTGCCTTAGCCATTTAGAAAAAAACTTCCTGAAAAAGGTGGTCTGTGAAGGCAAAGTTTCTGCGGACAGCCTCTTAAAAAAAAAAAAACAATGCAAACAGCATATTCCACTTTCGCGCCCTTCCATTATCCTGCAACGAGTTTCTTTCAAATAATTTTTTAAGATAAAACAGATAATTTAAAAAATTTCTGGACGCAACAAGTGCATTATAGCAGCCAATTTTCATAAGAATTGTGCACTATTATTATACGGAATATTAGTATAGGTAATACTTTAAACTTACACAGACCTTGAAGATCTATTTTACCATCGTTATCTCTCTATTATTAAAAAAATCTTGCGTTCTAACTTGTTTTGAGAAAAATTCCCAAAACTCAATTTTGTATGAAGCTAAAAAATTTAATTTTGCTACATCTGTAGATAGTGTAAGTCTCTTTAAAATAAACTTGTATTACAAATTTCATTAAAGTTATACAAAAGATTTCCGGAAGGAAATTTAATTCATATTTAGAAAAGTAAAGTTTTCGCCAAATTATAAACGTAGCAGTTATTTTTCCTTATTAATCTCCAGTATGATTTCGTTTTAGTCAACCTAATCAAACCAGGTTTTTCAATATCTACAATAACATAATTATAATTTCAGGCTCAGAGGTGACACACTTATTCAGGCGTTTTAAACAAAAATGAGAACTTGTTCAAAACCTATGAAATCTGTGCACTGTTGTTTCTCCAAATGCCAAAATAAAACATAAAAAAACATATATTCATCAAGCTAGATTCGATTACGTAACCTTCTGCTTAGGAGACAACGGCGATCTCCCCGGCGCTATCTGAGTATACGTCAACTAACGTTTTATTTGCGTGATTTGAACGTATACGTAATTAATTACAGAATTAGCAGAATTATCATTGAAACACATCCCACGACTGTTTCTGTCTTATATGGCGTCTTATGTTTAAGTTTAAAGATAAAAGAAAATATTTTAAAATTATTTTTATAGAGATCTGGCTTGATTTTGTTTACATTTCCAGTAGGTATGTTATACGATAGAATAATATATCTATGCTGCGCTAAAACTGTATTTGAGGCCGTTCATTAAGCTACAAATATAGTGTCTTAATAATTGATTGAATCCCCCTGTAAAATAACAATTACTTGGCAAATTTTTAATTTCATGTCGTCTATCATGAGAGATGCCGAGATTTCACGATCGTTGGTTCGGGTATTATGTTTTCTGCCTGATATATATATATTTATATATATATATATATATATATATATATATATATATATATATATATATATATATATATATATATATATATATATATATATATATATATATATATATATATATGCTGGTTCGTGAAACTAATAGGTATGCTGTTACAGTATTTCTCTTTAATAAAACGACGGAGAAGTCTCGAATTACAAAATGGGTTGACGTCACAGCCGATGAGATGATACGTTTTATAGGATTATTGTTACATATGGGAACTATAAAATAAAATTCAAGATTACTGGAAGACACATCGGTTGTTTGAATTGCACTGTTTTTTATTTTTTTAATGCAACAACACACCACGAGAGCTTACAGCCTAAATACTATCGTACCGTGGGTGTCGACAAGGAAGAAAGAGGCAACTTGTTAATCTGGACTTGAGGGTTTGGAGGTTCGGAGGAGAAGGAAAAACATTTGCCGGCAAGGAATTCCACAACTTGGAAGTCCTCGGGAAAAAATAGTGGCCGTAACAAGATGTTTCATGTCTGGTGACCTGAACAGTAAAAGGGTGCAATTGCTCTGTTCCCCTGGTATATCTGTTGGGGGCAACAGGAGGAGAGACTTTGGAAGAAAGCTCATCTGAACATTGCCCGTGGAGATATCAATAAAAGAAAGAGAGGTCACCAACGGCACGTCGGTGGGCAAGGGATGGCAGCTTTTGGGTGACGGTCGGGTCACCGATCAGACGTATAGCTCTCTTCTAAATGGAGTCCAGGATAGCGAGTGTAGAATCGGCAACGGCACCCCGGATGTGGAAGCAATATTCGAGGTTTGGTCTAATTTGTGAAGTATATAAGGTATAGAGATTAACTGGTAAAAAGTATTGGGGCGTCCGGAAAAGGAAACCTAATTTCTTAGCAGTCGCTTCTGCAATGGATGTGTCATATTTGTGCCAATTGAGATTTCGATCCACAGAAATGCCAACAAGTAAAAAGGACTCATTACTTTGAATAACTTGGTTACTAATTTTGATGGGTCTAGGGCTGGTGTATCTCTTATGAGAAAGAAAGCAAGACTGAGATTTGGTGGGGTTCAATTGTACAAGATTTCTACTTCCCCAGTCTAATATTTCCTCACGGAGACAGAACCATCCATGAGTCTGCCATCCTCGTCTAATTGAGCTAAAGAGACAGGCTTAGAATATTGTATATTTGAGTGGAGAGTGCTGTCGTCCGCGTAACTGTGAACTGGGTTGGACATGCTAGAGGGGAGGCCATTGATGTGGAGAAAAAACAAAGTAAGGGCTAAAGCTTAACCTTGAGGAACTCCTGCATTAATTGGATACAGTTTAGAGGAATGGCCATCCACGACAACAGAAATGCTCCGGTTGGAGAGGAAATTTGCTGTCCAGGTACATAGTTTTGGTGGTAGGCCATAGGCCGGAAATTTATTAAGCAGCGCTGCGTGCCAGACCTAGTCGAATGCTTTGGATATGTCTGAGCGACAATCTGGGGTTCACCGTGTAGTTCCATAAACTTGTCCCAAGAATGGGTGACAAAGAAAAGGAGGTCTGCAGTTTATCTACGTTGACGGAATCCATACTGCCTGTCGTGGATTAGACTGTGTTTTTCAAGAAATTTTAGTAATTCGGTGTTTATATACTTTTCCATCACTTTAGAGACGACTGAAAGGTGAGAAATAAGCCTGTGGTTACTAGGAAGCGCTTTGGATTCTTTCTTGGCGACAGGTTGTACTCGAGCAGTTTTCCAGTTACTAGGGAATATGCCTCTATTGTAAGATGTCTTAAGGGGTTAAGGAGTCGCGGGCCAAAGGACTCCAGGGGGCAAGCTGAGGAAGTGGAAATAACAACATAAACTCCCGATGAAGCTTTCCCCAAGACCGTCATGCGCGGTAAAAATCCGCATCCTGCACGAGGTGACCCTGCTAATAACTAAACATGACGGATCTAGACAAGGAGGTCGAACTAAACTCCCCCAATCTACGGTGTTACGTGACCCGTGCCTATGGATGGATGGCACCAGGGCGATGGTGTCGTGAACGGAACCTCTGGAGTACCAGGCAACCCTCCAGAGTAACCAGCCTTGCACCACACAGGGGGTTCTGATGGTGTGGACAGTATTTCCCCCATTCTCGTGGGAACAACATGAAGATTATAAATACATATAAAACCAAAACCAATGAGGCTCGAGGAGTGGCTCCGGCTACAGACTTGAGCCTTGAGTCTATCCCGGAAACGGAGACGAGCCAGGGTGGGGCAGCGGACTCTGGAGGTCCCACGACCGGCGTAGATACGGGGGATCAGGGGGTAGCTTCGGCCAGAGACCTGTCCCCGACACCCAAGCTGGAGGCTGGGTCCCACCGGAGGGCGGCGAGCTCCGCGGACTCCGGGGGCCCCTCCACCAGTGAGGACTCTACTGTTAGAGTAGAGGGACTGCCCCGGCAGTCCAAGCGTCTTTCCGGGGCGCAAAGAAAGAAGCTCCGGAGGGCGCAAAAAATGGCGGCCGGGACCTGGACGGTCGAGAAACCTGTAAAGGCGCAAGAGGGGAGTGCGGGTCAGAAGAGGACGCGCTCGAACTCTAGCACGCCCACTACAGACAGACGTTCCAAAAGGGCCAGGGTGCCTGTAAAGGCGCAAGAGGAGAGTGCGAGTCGGAAGACGCCGCGCTCTGGCTCTAGCACGCCTACTACAGACAGACCTCCCAAAGGAACTAAGGCCGGAACACCGGCGCAGACTGGCTCTTACAGGGAGGCTGCGGAGGGCCTCGGGATGGCGGTGATTGACAGACGCCATCCTGAGGTCACGCTAGACCAGGGGAAGGCGGACCTGATCCAGGCTGCGGTGGTAGCTGCAGTGGACTCTCTTCAGGAAGGGGAGAGCCCGCCTCAGTTCCACCGGACGCGCCTGACGGGGGGCATCCTCTGGATAACCTGTGCCGGCCCGCAGTCGCGGGACTGGCTGCGGAAAACGATCGGGGGCCTCGGTCAGATTTGGGAGGGGGCGGACTTGACAGCCGTCGAGCCCAAGGAACTCCCAAAGAGACGCAAGGTCCTCGTACGGATCCCTGACACCGTCCCGCAGGAGACGGTGATCAGCAGACTTAAGATCCAGAACCCTGAACTGGGGACGCAACACTGGTCGGTTCTAAGCAGGAAGGCAGAGGAGAAAGGACAGACGCTCGCCTTCTCGATCGACCCGACATCTTACAGAGCCCTTGAAGGAACCTCCTTCAAGGCATTCTGGGGCATGGGAAGGGTTAGCTTCCGCCCACTGGGGAAGCAATTAAGGGTTAATGGGACTTAGGTTCCTTCAGGTCAACCTCCAACACAGTAGGGCAGCCACGGCCGGACTACTAATGGCTCTGAGGAACACGGATGTGGCCCTCATCCAGGAACCGTACTCCTACAAAGGAGAGATCAAGGGACTCGGCGGAGCTAATGGAAAGCTCATCTACAGCAGGTCCAGCGAGAATCCGAGGGCCTGCATTTTTGTCAGGGAAGGGATAGAGTTTCTCCCTCTAATGAATTTCTGTTCCAGGGACCTGGCAACGATCAAAATCCGATGTGGAGGAGCGGATGGGCTGAGGGACATTACTGTCGCGTCAGCCTATCTGCCAGGGGACAGCACGGACCCTCCTCCACCCAACGAATTGGAGCAGCTGATGGTGGGTAGCAGAGCAGGTGGATGGCAGACCATCATCGACATGGATGCGAATGCGCACCATGAGTTGTGGGGTAGCTCGGACACAAACTCTAGGGGTGAGGCACTTTTACAATTCTTTATGAAATTTAATTTAGACATATTGAATAGAGGTAATAAACCGACATTCGTCACAACACGGCGTGAGGAAGTTTTAGACCTAACAGTTTCCACCCAGTTTCTGGGTGACTTTGTTAAAAGCTGGGCTGTGTCTGGGGAAGTGAGTAGCTCAGACCACAGATACATCCGGTTTGAAATCGCCAAAGTCGAAAGAGAAACGGTATGGTACCGGGACCCCCGCAAGGCGGACTGGGAAGCCTACAGGGCAGACCTAGCTGTGGAACTGCGGGGGGTTGAGAGGGCCATAAGGGATTCAATAGACCTCGAGATTGCAGCAGTCCAATTGCGAGACGCAATTACCTCGGCCTATAACGCCAACTGCCCCCTGAAAATGAGGGTGTCCACCAGGAACGTCCCATGGTGGAACGAGGACCTCAGGCAAAGGAGGACGCAGGTTCGTAAGCTGTTTAACGCGGCCAAAAGGTCGGGAGCATGGGATGAATATAGACAGGCCCTATCGCCCTATA
Organism: Tillus elongatus; assembly: GCA_964006375.1. Taxonomy (NCBI): domain Eukaryota; kingdom Metazoa; phylum Arthropoda; class Insecta; order Coleoptera; family Cleridae; genus Tillus; species Tillus elongatus. The sequence continues at coordinate 14,632,206 of OZ023268.1, read as the reverse complement.
ACAAAAGACTGAGGGACGCCAAGAAGGAGTCGTGGAGGAGGCACTGCGAAGAAGTGGAAAACACGTCCGAGAGTGCTCGACTACACAAGATCCTGTCTAAGGGCCCTCAGACTAACATAGGCTCCCTTAGAACACCCACGGGAGGCTTTACAAGCTCGGGGGAGGAAACTATGGAAATTTTACTCCAGACGCACTTCCCCGGCTGTAACATAATAAACCAATCACCTCCGGACTGGGAACACTCAGAAATAGAGGCGCCTTATAGGCGGGCATCTAGAGTAGACTGGACAGTCGCTAAAGAGGTGGTTACCTGGAGCAAAATCAGATGGGCCATTAACAGCTTTAAGCCATACAAATCGCCGGGATTTGATGGAATAATGCCCATCATGCTCCAACAGGGGATAGATATACTGGCGCCGGTGCTTACCCTCATTATGAGGGCCAGCCTGGCTCTGGGGTACATTCCGAGGGCATGGAGACTGGCCAGGGTTGTATTTATTCCTAAACCTGGGCGTCCAACAGACCAGGCAAAGTCCCTGAGGCCAATAAGTCTCATGTCCTTCTTGCTGAAAACAGTGGAAAAACTGCTCGACCGGCACATTAGGGGCGGTGTACTGGAAGCATATCCTCTACACTGCGGACAATATGCATACAGAGCAGGATTCTCAACAGAAACAGCACTGCACCAACTGGTGCTGAAACTGGAGAATACGCTGGAGAACAAGGAGGTGGCGCTGGGGGCCTTCCTAGACATAGAGGGGGCCTTTAGCAACACCTCGTTCGGATCGGTTCTGGCAGCTGCCCGGGAGCGTGGAATAGAGGAGACCTGCTGCAGGTGGATCGGTTCCATGCTCAGGGACAGGGCGGTGTTCACCTCACTCGCGGGAGGGACTCTGCTGGCGGGGGTCGCGGCGGGGTGTCCGCAGGGAAGCGTTCTGTCTCCCTTGCTCTGGTGTCTAGTCGTGGACGGCCTGCTGGGGAGGCTCTCGGGAGGGGGGTATGAGGTACAGGGCTATGCGGACGACATTGTCATCATAGTCCGAGGAAAGGTCACACAGGCAGTGTGGGAGCGTATGCAGACTGCACTGAAAGTGGTGGAAGGGTGGACGGTTGATCAAGGGCTCGGGGTGAGCCCCGAGAAAGCAACCGTCGTGCCGTTTACGAGGAGGAGGAAGTGTGAAAGCCACAGAACTCTCACTCTATACGGTAGGAGCGTTCCAATGGCCAGGGAGGTAAAATATCTTGGGGTCGTATTGGACTCTAAGCTAACCTGGAATGGTCACATTGGAAAAATACTGCGTAAGGCAGTCATGACCTTAGCCGTCACTAGGCGGCTATATGGAAAAACGTGGGGACTAAGACCTAGTATGGCCCACTGGCTGTACACAAGGGTGGTCAGACCATCGTTAACATATGCGGCACTGGTCTGGTGGCCTAAGGTGACACAATCCAGTGCCAAACAAAAACTAGGCAAGATCCAAAGGATGGCTTGCCTAGGCATCACAGGGGCCATGTCTTCAACCCCAACAGCCGCCATGGAGGTGTTGCTGGATCTACCCCCCCTACACTTCGTTATTATGGGAGAGGCCAGGCTAGGACTATACAGACTAGCCTGCAATGGTAGACTGAAGATCAACCCAGGCTTCAGGGGCCACTGCAAAATTCAGGAGATCGTGAAGGAACCCATGCTTGAAATGAGGTCAGACTTCGCGAGCCCGCGAATGTGCAGGGAAAACAACTTCACAGTGGAAATCCCTGATCGCGGGGCATGGCGGGAGGAGACACCGGGCATACCACGGGACGCGCTCGTCTGGTTCACGGACGGATCTGGCGGGGAGCGTGGGACGGGGGCAGGTGTTTACTCGGAAGGACCGAGGGTAAGTCACAGTATTTCCCTCGGAGCCCATGCAACGGTGTTTCAGGCCGAGATGTACGCCATCCTGCACTGTGTGCGGGAGAACAAGAGGAGGGGCTACACCAACAAGCGGATCCTCATAGCCACAGACAGCCAGGCAGCCCTTAAGGCACTAAGTAGCCCACGGGTAAATTCCTGGCTGGTGAGTGAGTGCCGAGACGAGACGAGCGACCTGGCTGGGCAGAATGAGGTGACCCTCATCTGGGTGCCGGGTCACTCGGGGGTCAAAGGCAATGAAGAAGCTGACAGTCTCGCAAAGAGGGGGTCAGCAGAACCATTTATGGGACCAGAACCGGCTCTGGGCGTGTCAAAGAGCACTGCCAGGGGAGCCATTAAGTCCTGGGTCAGAAACCAACACAAGGTGTACTGGGCGGACTGTCCAGGGCTCAGACATGGGAAGTCAATAATTGACGGACCCAGTTCAAAGAGAGCTGTGGAGCTGCTAAACCTTAGCAGAGGACAGCTCAGAAACACAACAGGTCTCTTGACGGGACACATGGCCGTCAAGAAACACCTACATAAAATGGGGCGGTTCGAAGGGGACCTCGCATGCAGACTCTGCGGCGAGGGGGAGGAATCAGCCCAGCACATCTTGTGCGAGTGTATAGCTCTGGACCGGAAAAGACAACTGATCTACGGTCACTCTAGACCGGAGACAGAGCAATATAAAACTTCACCCTACCAATCGCTGTGCAGACTAGTTCAAGGCACAGTGATTTTGGAATGGGTGGAGTAAGACTAGGGGTATGCACAATCAACCAAGGGTTGCGGTGCTATCGGGGCGGCAAGGCCGCGGACGAGCCCTGAGGGAACAAAAAAAAAAGATGTCTTAAACAGAGAAATCAGGACAGAAGCATGTTCTGGTGCGCATTTTTTGAGAACAATTGCTGTGGGATACCGTCAAGGCTAGAAGCCTTCCTGGTATTAAGAGAAGAGAGCATCTTTCGTACCTTTTTAGTTTTTAAAATAATATCCGTCATTTTATGCGCGACATTGCGGACTGTTGGTGGTTGAACACTTGGAGGTGGGTTGAGACTAGAATTTCCGGCGAACGACGAGGCAAAAAATTCAGCCTTGCCCAGTGCGGTAGAAACAATTTCACCCCCTGAAACAAGAGGTGGGAACGTGCTCTTGCAGAAATTATTTCAAGTAGATTTAGCAAGTGTCCAGAAGAGTTTGTTGCCCTTGGAGCTTGAGATTACTTTGTTTTTGATGTGGTTATTAGACGAGTTTTTTGCCTCAGAAAGAATGTGGACATAGCAGATTTTTGCGTCGTTAAATGCTTGAAGGTTTTCTTGACTGGGATTGTGTAGAGGCGTTTTATGAGATTTGACATTTTCAAGTCTGGCCTTGTCATGGGATTTAGAGAACCAGGGCTTTTGAGTGGCTGAAGAGGTTTTCTGTGTACGTGGAATAAATAATTCCATGCCAGCTTGGATAATTTCGGAGACGTTTTGTGAGATATCAGAGGGGTCAGGATGAGAGAAGCAGACAGACGCCCATGGGAATGAGGAAAAGTAATCCCGCATTTCGTCCCAGTTCGCGGAATTGTAGTGCCAAACGATACGTGTGTGTGATGACTGTGACTTCGGGTTGTATTGCGCAGGAAGCAGTGACCATACCGTGGTCTGAGTAACCAAGGGGGCGGTGACTGATATCTTATAGCATTCAGGTTTTGTAGTAAGAAGGAGATTCAAGGGATTTAAGCTGTGTGTTGAAATACGAGGAAAATAAGTAGGTTGCTGAACCATATTGGCTAAAGAATTGCTGACTGCAAAGGCCTCTGCTCGTCTCCCTTGTGGATCGGTTTTTGAAGAACCTAGCCATTCCTTATTATGGATATTGAAGTCACCAAGAAAAGTGGCCTCGGAGGAAGGATATTCAGAAAGCAGATGGTCGGTTTTTTTCAGAAAGGTAGTCGAAGAGCTGGACAAAGTTGTCAGAATGTGACCGGTAAATGTAACAGATGAATTTATTTGCAGCCTGAGAGAGCGTTTCATTCAAAGTATGTCTTTTCTTCAAGCTACCAAATTGGGGAGTCTGGTGCAGGGTAGATTGCTATGGACGTATGCGCACACACATCCATGCAATCTTAAGGTAGTAGGAGCTCATACCCCGGGAAATTAAGGTGATTGGTGGCTGTTTTGGCACTGATTTGGGTTTCGGTGGGGAAGAGGATTTGAGGCGTATTAGTCTGGAGGAAATGGTGGACGGAATTCAGGTTAGAATTTAGGCCACATATATTCGAGAAAGATATGTTAAATATTGATGCTGGCGTACCCCCCCCCCTGTACACACTTCTCTCGGAGATCTGAATGGAGGGGTACTTACGTCCGGAATCTTTTGTACAAGGAAAAGCCATCATCATTTTTCTTTATAAGGAAAACCGACTCATACACCAGAACCGGAAACGTTCGTTGGGACTTCACTTGGTGTAAGGGGTGGTACCTCCTCGGGCATGAAAAAATCCTTTACTATCACGTAAAGGAAAAGTCCACTACCACCTGCTTGACTCCGATTAGTCGCCTCGTACAACAGGCAGGAGTTACCTTGGGCCTATTCTTTTAGTTAGTCCCCGGACCCACAAGGGACAAAGTATATGAGTCGCGATCGGTTCCTCCTCATTCTGCCATGTTTGCATTTCCCAAAAAATCCAGAAATAGATGAAGCTCCACCAAACGATCGTCTGTTCAACATTCGTCCATTACTTGATCATTTTCATCAAAAAATGAAGGAAATCTATTACCCTTTGAAGAACTTGTCACTTGATGAATCGATGTTATTGTGGAGAGGAAGGCTTCTATTCAAGCAATGTATTAAAAATAAAAGACACAAATACGGACACAAGCTCTATATCCTAACTGAATCTGATGGTTTGGTACTGACTATGGCGTTATATACAGGTCAAATAGATACGATGGGAGGCAAAGGGCATACTAACAAGGTCGTGTTACACCTAGTGCGTGAATACCTGGGAAATGGTCATGCAATCTACATGGATAACTTTTATAATAGTTATACATTGGCGAAGCAATTACTTGATCTAGACACATACTACACAGGGACCCTTCGATCCAGCAGGAAAGACACTCTCAAAGACATTATGACAGCAAAAATTGAAAAAAGGTGAAACAAAAGCTGCGTATCGAAATGGGGTTATGATGGGGAACTGGCGAGACAAGCACGATGTCACATATATGTCCACTGAATTCCGCAACGAGATGACTTTGGAGAAAAATAGACGAGCTAAAGAAAAGGAGAAACCTTTGCCAGTCAGAGAATATAATAAAAAATATGAGTGGTGGAATAGACCGCATGGATAAGATGATGACATATTATCCTTGTACCCGGAAAGTTTTCCGGTGGTACAAGAAAGTAGGCATCCATCTTCTTCAAATAATGCTTTATAACTCTTGGAATATGTATAACAAAAAACTTGAAAAAGGTACTACCTTCTACGATTTTTGCTTGGCAGTGATAGAGGAAATGCTTCCGTCAGATGAAATAAAGACGCAGGTGTCTCCAAGGAAATCTGCTCCTCATCTACCAGAAAAAATAGGGACACGGAGAGCGCTGGGGAAAACATGTAGAAAGGGGTGCAGAGTTTGTTTCAAGAAAAACATTCGTAATGATACAACATACCATTGTTCTATGTGCCCAGAATCTCCAGGACTTTGCCTTGAACCATGTTTTGCGGAAAATCACAGTACAACTTAGGATAATATATGGTTTTCCTAAGAGTTTCACATTAATTTGCGTTGTTTCGTGGGTGAACTTACATTTTTACTTTATAGTTGTTTTACGTTTTAATGAATTACTACAATTTTATATTATTGTTACGTTCCACGGGGTTCTGGATTTGTGGACTAACAAAACGCAGCTTTTCACACTACTAATTTATAATAACTAACTATTTTCCAACACCAAGATTAACTAAAATATTTCTCTCTATTACTAAATGTCCATAGAACTATATTCCACTATCGCCCTCTATGATCGCTTCTTATACACCAACACTTACTATTGACTCGTTTAATACTCTATGATCATCATTCTACACAACACAATTCAATACTGAACTAACTAACTCTATGTACCGTTCGTCTTTTTATACTCTCTATAAAGATTCTAGACCTTCTATACTACTCTACACCTGTCCTTCTGGTCCCTTCTAGAAATATGATTCCAGAGTGTTCGCTATTACCAACACACTACCATAGAAGTAACAAAGTTCCTAAACTTAATTCTAATAGACAAATGTGACACTATGTTTTATCTATATGTTTTGAGTATGAAAATAAAAGCTTATAATTCACATTTAATTTTTTATTGCGGACGCACATGCGTGTCCAGACCCATATGGCTTCAGAACTATATGGAATGTGCGGTAGACGCGCATGTGCGTCTGTGTTAACAAAAACACAATAAAACACAATACTAACATGGGATATGGTTATATATGAAGCGATACCAACCTATTTCGTACTGTTTTTCGCCCTAAAAAAAATGTCGCACTCTGCATGACTCATCCAACATATTCGTCACAGCGAACGTGCTAATGCTTTATAATTACCTCAAAGTCTCTAGTGATTTAGGAACTGATAAAATCTGTCATACGTATGATTTGAAATGTCTTTATCTGTCGGCACCTATTTACTAATTTACTATTTCAAACTGAAGTAATAAATTTGTTATAATTGTTTACCTTTTAGTGAATTTTCTTAAAAAAAATTCACTAATGAGGAGATCCCGACTTTTGAATTTTGAAAAAATTTCTTCGCATGAGCGCTAATTAGGCCCCCCAGAAAACATATCCGGGGTCAGTTTCAATTTTTATAGGTTTATATATATATATATATATATATATATATATATATATATATATATATATATATATATATATATATATTTATTTATTTATTTATATATATATATATGTATCACACCGATAACTCAAAAAATTATGGGCCGATTTTGATCAAATTTGGTCAAAAAATTCCTTTTGCAAATAACTTGGATGAGTTCGTTAGTCAGGAAAATCTGTCCAGGTTTTCCCGGAAAATTTTGTGTTTTCTTTCAAAAAAAAATTATATCTCCGGAATTAACAAAGTAAGGGCAACCAAATTTGGGACGCAGGTTTACATCCTTATAGGTAAGTTACCTACAAAAATTTAGTTATGTAGGTCAAAAGACAAAAAAGTTATAGGCATTTAAAAATAAATAAATTGGGGTTTTCCTCAAAACGTCAAAGTGGCGATTTAAAATGTCAAAATTGACAACATTTAGACAAATAACTTAAATCTAATACGGGCTATAGAAATAAAATGTCTCAAGAAGGATGTTTTACAAACCCTAAAGTCTTAGTTTCAACCGTCATTGTCCTTCATTTTACTAAAATATTTGCAGAAAATTCATTTCAAATAGACCCTCTCTCTGTTTATCATTTAATGGTATATAATTTTTGTCGAATTTTCGTAAAAAATTAATAAAGCTCATCATATCCGTTATTATATAAGATATGAAGAAAATTTGTATATATTAATTATAGGGTGTCTTGAGCTACATCTTAAAATATTATTTCTGCAATCACAGGTGGCCCATAAGTCGTTGGTGATACAAATTTCCTTTTTTTTTAATCAAACACGCCTTATGTTATTGCATTTTTGCATTTTCCATCGAAATATAATGCATGTTTGTAAGAAAATAAATTCTGGACGCAGCAAGTGCGTTATGGTAGCGAATTTTGATCAAATGTTTCATATTTGAACAGCTCAATTTGCTATTAACCTATAAGGTTGACCAAGAAACGTGTTTTTTCGGGAACATTTTAAGTTTACTTTTGGAAATTTTTGTACATTTTCACACAATAAAGTTATTTTAATTGAACATGGCACATTGTTTTTACTATATAGGTTATACTGGTAACCAAATTTGATGCCTGCTTTCTTAAAAAAACACCCATATTTGTTATTAAAAAGATTTTTATGAAAATTCACTACCATAACGCACTTGCTGCGTCCAGAATTTTATATTATCCTGTCTATTCTCTCTAACCCTCTTTTACAGTTGTTTGGTTTTTAATTTCTTTTACAGTGACACTAATAAATGGTTTTGAGGGTTATCATTAACAACTTGATAAGTCTTAAGACCTGGCATCCATCTACCTAGATCTCGAGAACCAATTATGTTTAAATATACAAGTATTTGATGAAAGTTCAATAAATCTTAGGACTTTCGGGCGATACATTTTCCGACCTGTACAAGCCCTATACATTTTTTTCAATTTTTAACGTATTGTGCTTTACGCTATCATTAACTATGGAAAGGGAAGAATTCTTATACCCCGCTTCATTCGTTTGAGAACATTTCTTATAAAATTACCTGATAAAATAATTATTAAAATCTTTTATCAGATTACCTTGCTTAACTGTGTATCATAAATGTCAATCTTTGAAAGGATATCATGGCAATAAACACAATCTTAACTTACCGAAACAGCTATAACAATAATCGTAAAAACACCAATTAAAATACTTATAAAACCTATTAACGTATTCTTACATAATCTATGTTTGTTATTACAAAAGTACACTTTTCTATCCTTACTCCTAGATAGTCGGTCAAATGGGCAAAGTTGGCTTGTTTTCTTTAAAGCGTTTCATAGTGTCGCCGCGAAAACAATTGAGCATCACATTCTTTAGTGAATTTTATTTTTAAAAAAAGTCACTAATTAGGACATATCGACTTTTGAATTTTGAAAAATTTCTTCAAACGAGTGCGAACTAGGCCCCCTAGAACACATATCCGGGGTCAGTTTCAATATATATATACAGACATATATATATATATATATATATATATATATATATATATATATATATATATATATATATATATATATATATATATATATATATATATATATATATAAAGTAATTTTTTTATCTCCTACAAATTTAAAAGAGATTTATGGTAAATGAGGGTGACGTGTTAGAAGGTGCGAAATAGAAGATAAAAAAGAATTTAAGTTTGGTACGTCAAAATCTGAAGTTTATTGAATTTGGTGTCGGACTGTCAAACTATTTAGGATTCAACCTTCTAAATTATGTTATATGATACACCACAAGTCGCATAAGACTTATTGTATTAACATAATGTATAATTTTTGCCAATAAACAATAATAATATATACACATATAAAAATTGAAACTGATATATATATATATATATATATATATATATATATATATATATATATATATATATATATATATATATATATATATATATATAAATTTATAACACCGACAACTCAAAAAATGAAGGGCCGATTTTGATTCAATTTGGTGAGTAAATTATTTTTGCAATTTGAACGAACTTGGATAAAAAAATTAAAAATTTTAGATTTTCTTCTGGAAAAAATTCATATCTTCGAAAATAACAAAGCTATGGCAACTACATTTGGCAAGCTAGTTTATGTTGCAAAGCCCAAACTTCGCACCAAAATTTAGGTCTCTATGTTGAAAGAAAAAACAGTTATAGACACCTAATGAAGATAAATTTTAGTGCCACTAAAAGTCAGAGAAGACGCAATACCAAAATATTGTATAGGTTAAACAAAATCTATTAAATACTACAGACAACGTTCATCTTTTCATGGCGCAGAAAGTTCAAGAAGTACCAGAAAGATTACTTTGAGAATTTTATAATTTTTCCCCTGTAAATATCAAACTAGAGATTTGAAACGTGAAAATTAGTATAACTATTGCGGTTTATGAATGGAAAATATTGCATAAAATGTGTATTAGAATGTTCTAGATTTATGTTACACTCTTCTCATTTGTTAAAACAACTGCAAAATCTGCCCCTAAAGACCTTACATATTACAAATAAATGACTTAAGACCATTTTATCTACCTTTCTTCATTGCACTTTGCCAGAAGCTTTACTTGGTGTATTGGTTAGTATCCCTGTTTGATGAGCGAAGGGACGCGGGTTCAAATCTCACTGTTGATTGAATTTCTTTTTTCACTTTTTTTTTTACTTTTTTATCTTTGTTTTCATTTTAACGTTATCTGATCAGATTGTGTAATTCCAATATGTTTTTTGGCGACTTTTTGTTGAAAATGAAAGATAAGCAGTTTTAAGACTTTCAATTCAAGTTTAATATAGTAGCTGTTGTTGCCCTTAGTTGTTAAAACCGTGCCACAGTTAACATAGACTTAGAGATTTGTGACATGAGAAGAGGTTGTTTTCTTCTCTACAACCAAATTCAATTTTTAGTAAATTTTCTTTAAAAAAAATCACTAATGAGGAGATTCCGATTTTTGAATTTTTAAAAAAATTCCTCAAATAATTGTTAATTACGCCCCCTACAACACATATCCGGGGGTCAGGTTTAATTTTTATATGTTTATATGTATGTATGTATGTATATATATATATATATATATATATATATATATATATATATTTGTTGGAACCGCAATGCAAAACAGAACATTTGTCGATGCCTAAAGGCAATAGCCAGTTAGTAGAACAATTCGCAATAATAGATAGACACACTTTCAAATCATCCGCGTAGAGCGGACACTCGCATTTCAACAGGCGAGGTTGGTCCGAAGTATATACTACAAACAATATAGGACCAAGCACGGGTCCCTGTAGTACTCCACTAAGAAAAGGACGAGACGAAGATGTAGTTTGTGCAACTCTGTCAAAAAAGTGGCGATCAGAAAGGAAGCTTTTGATCCAATTTATCACAGGGCCGCGAATACCATAATGTTCTAATTTTAGTGGTAGACAATTATTTGGAACACGGTCGAATGCCTTAAAAGATCAAAATAAAGAACATCGACTGGGTCTTTTTTATCATCTAGCTTATCGCGTGTTTTTAATATAGCAGTAACAGAGGCAGTCAGTCGAGCAGTGGGCAGTATTCCCCGTTCCAAAGCAACCAGAGAAAGTACCGCCACTATCACCGAAAGGGGAGCAGCTCATTTTTTCAAAAAGATAGCAAAAATGCTGCCACGGCCAGGTGATGTTGTGTTGGATAAGGAGTTTATTGTATTTTCTCCACTTCTTGTGGACAATTTTATAAACTATTAGAACACCTAGGAGACAGTACTGTTGGAAGTGAACCTGAAGGTATCACAAAGTAGACTTTACTAAAATTCGCTGCTAACTCCTCAGAGACCACTAAGTTATCAGTGGAGATATTGCCATGACAATCTCTCAAGAGGGGTAGACATCATATGGCCACGCCCAGCGCGCGCGCACACACACACTTATAAAAAGCCTTGTGAGTCTGAGCAGAGGCTATGTGATCGAAGTAATCGCTTTTAGATTTCCTAACTGTTTAGAGAGCATGTTGGAAAACTGGCGAAACATAGCATAATCTACTTCGGAACGTGATCCCTTATAACTTTGCCAGAAGGATCGTTTGATCCTCAAACGTAGAGAGACTACCAGTAATCCGCGGATTTTTTGGAGAAAGCGGAATGCTTTTTCTACATGTATTTTCGGCAATAAATTTTGCACTGTGGTCGCAGACCTGTCCTACATATCATCCAGAGAGGCATACCCGAAGAGAATTCCAATCTATTGTTTCCAACTCTCGATATACATTGTCGTAATTAATTCTAGATGTTTCCTTGTATGAGAGTTTAGGTGAAGCTTGAATGGTGAATTGCAGAGAGAACAAAATACAGCCGTGGTCTGATTTGCCAACTGGTGATTGACAATTCAAGGAGTGAACAGAATCTGGAGCTTTCGTGAGAACCAGATACAGGACATAAGGATTCTGATTAGATCTGTAGTGGGTGGGTTCATTGATTAGCTGATGTAGATTATTCTCAACAAGTGTTTGAGCCAAGCGAGAAGAAAAAAGCAGCTCCCAACATTGTTGTAAACCTCCGCTAGATTAACGACTTCGTTAAAGAAGGCTTCGTCTAAATATGAAACCCTTGGTAGATAAATTCAACCTATTAAATATAATGTCTATACCAGGAGTAGCAAGCAAGAATGATCTAACTTTAAACTGCTTAGATATGCTATTCTTTAAATGCATAGAAACCCCGTCATATCCACCCCCGCTAGGACAACCAAATCTATAAATAGTATAATCTGCTAGACTACACAAAGTGTCCGGAACTTCAGGTTTTAGCCATGTTTCCGCAATTAGAATCACGTCATGTTTAGTGGTATGTACAAAGCACTCAAACTCCCGAAACCTGGCTACCAGTAATACGAGGTTAGTATAGAAGACGGACCATTGCATTTAAAAAAAATTGTGTTGTTTTTATGGAAAATTAACAATGCAAGAAAAAGCGGTGAATAAAAAATCATATTGTTATTTTTTAAATATATATTTTTATTGCAGCGAATCCCATCCTTACAGTTTCTCTTAAGACGTAAAATTTAAAAATTCATTAATGGGGAGATCGCTTACTTTTGAATTTTGAAAAAAAAATCAAATGAGCGCTAATTAGGCCACCTAGAAAACTTATCTGGGGTCGGTTAAAATTTGTATTTGTTTATATATATATATATATATATATATATATATATATATATATATATATATATATATATATATATATATATATATATATATATATATATATATATTAATATTTTCGGAAAGAATTCCTCGGTCTTTAATGTGAGACATACTTAGTTCTCGGGTTGAACCGCGTCCAGAATTTGGTAAAACCCGACTTTTCGGCTCCTCTTTTGGAGCCATTATCAAGAGGTAAACGTAAGGACACGAACTCTAAGCCCTCAATCTGCCTACTCTTAGAGCAGTGGACAAAGATGTGTTGGGTTGTTGTAGCTTGATTACGGGGCCTAAATCTGACTTTTCCCCAAATCCAGCCTGAGATCGTCTGTAAGGTCTCAATTTGTTCAACTCTAGGCCTTATAGAGATCTGGCAGTTCGTTGCAAATCTTGTATTGTATGTATCGTCCCTTCTACCTGCTTCATTATCAGTGTAATGAGTCGGGTCACGGCCAATTAAGTCAGGGGCTTTCGTCACGGTACTTAAAGGATGAAGAAGATTGCAGCTATTTGTATAATACCTTCATGCTTCATATGTAAGGAAACAAACTCTAAGGGCTCAATCTGCCTACTCCTTAGAGCGATGGACAAAGGTGGGTTGGGTTGTTGTAGTTCGATTACTCAGTCTCAGTCTACCTACTCCCCAAATCTCGCCGGAGATCGTCTCTAAGTGCGTTATGGTAGCTAACTTTCATTAAATGCTTCCAATAGCTCAATTTGCTATTCATCTAAGGTTCGTTGGCCAGAAAATCAGCTTTTTCGTCAACATTTTAAGTTTTATTTCGGAAAATGTTTGTAGATTTTCGAACAATAAAATTATTTTGATGAAATATGGTACATTGTTTCAACTATATAGGTTATACTGGTAACCAAATTTGATGCCTGCTTTCGTTAAAAAAAAATACATATTTACTATTAAAAAATATAGAAAAAAAATGTTTTCAGATTTTTGTTAAAAAAAAAATTTTCTTTAAGTTTTGTCGAAAACTTAATGTGAATAACATCTTGGTAGGTGGGTAAATAGCTTGAAAACGTTACTTAGCCAGTATAATCGGAGCAGTTTTTCTGGGAACATTTATAGTTTATTTTCGCCAAATTTTTGTACCTTTTCAACGAATAAAGTTATTTTTATAAAATATGGTACATTGTTTTTACTATATAGGTTATACTCGTAACGAAATTTGATACCTGATTCCATTAAAAGAAGACATTGCTATTAAAACCATTTTTATGAAAATTCACTTCCATAACGCACTTGTTGCGTTTGACCTTTTAAGTGAATTTTTATTAAAAAATTCACTAATAGAGAGGTATCGATTTCACTCAAATTTACGTAAAGGTTTTTTTCATGTTTGTCATTGCATAATTAGTCAAAGTAAAACTCACGTTATATCCTTGAAAATGGAATAAACTTTTCCGAAAGCTCGGCTTTTAATAAAGAGTTTTATTTTTCAACTGACGGCTTTCCCACAATTTTTCGAATATATATATATATATATATATATATATATATATATATATATATATATATATATATATATATATATATATATATATATATATATATATATGTGTGTGTGTGTGTGTATGTGTCCATCCGATAACTCACAAAATAATTAACCGATTTTAATGAAACTCAGCAAGTGCCATTCTTTTATTATTGGCTTGGATTAGTTCGTTAGCCGGGAAAATCTAAAGAGGTTTTCTGAGAAAATTTTGAGTTTTCTTTCCAAACAAATTTTTTACCGAAAATTACAAAGCTGTTTTAATGAAATTTGATTCGTATATTGCCTTAGTATAGACCTTACTAGGTGCCAAAATTCAACTTTCTAAGTCTAGATAAAATTGAGTTATTCAAATTTTGAATTTTCTTTGAGAAAAAAAAATTTTTCTTCGAAAATTACAAAGTTATTTTAATGAAATTTGGTAGTTTTTTTTCCCTGGGAAAGATCTTACTACATACCAAAATTAATAGAAAATTGAGTTATTCAAATTAGAAACATTTAATAAAAATTCACTACCATAACGCACTTGCTGCGTCCCGAACTTTCTAAAAATTTAACCAATTACTTAGACAGTGACATCTCTGGTTATCGTTGCCAAGATATCGCAGATACCGTCATTATTTTCCTCTGGTGTTAAAAACTGTATAGGTTCTCCAAAAAATTTAATGATAAGGTAAAAATTTTATACAAATTCATATCAGCAGATTACGTTTTACGTATTTAAATTTCTTTCGGCGCAAGGTTAATGTGTAGTAAATGTATTATCGAATTCAGGTAGATAAAATTATATTTTAATAGTGATAATTTTTTAAATAATAAATTTTCTAATGCATGTAAATCTTTGTTTCAGGTAAAACTGACAAACTTGGCCCTACTGTCAGTTTTAGTTTCTAAAAGTTACTGCTCAGGGGCAAATGAAGAAGTTAATAATGATAATAAGTACAGTAATTTGGAGGGAGCATCAAGATTTGGAGAGAATCCTCTGGGAAATGGACAACAATTTTATAGTAGCCAATTGCCCTTATCAAGGATGGACTTACCTAGCAACATCAAATTTAATTTAAGTAAAGACGACGACTTTTTGGTGACAAATCCTGACATATCTATTTCTATGGGTGGTGAAAGCGCTCAAGACATTAACATGGAAACCTCTAACAATAATGGATATATACAAAACCCTCAAGCTGGAGGAGGAGTCAGCCTACACCAACAAACATTTGCTGGAACTTCTAACTTGCCAGTTGCTTCAAAAACAAATTCTTTTGTCTTTACATCAAATTCACAACCTCTGCAAGATAGCACTCAACTTACTCAGAGCAAATTATACAACACACTTGTTGAAGGAAGAACATCTCGTCAATCTAATCAAAACGTTTCCTTGGAAAAAACAAATGATACGCCCTGCAAGATAGTTGTATTACAAGTTCCGTTTGCAAACGGGGGTTATCCTATACCACAGCCTGTCGCACCCTTATACCCCATATTTCCAGCCCTCCCAGTATATCCCAACTGGCGAGTAAGTCATCCTCCTCCGCCTCAATATAACTTTGGAGCAATCAAGTCCGAAATGGCACCCAATCAGTACATTTCGTCACCGCAAGTTTCTAATTTAACTCCACATCCTATCCCATTGCAGTATACTCTTGGAGCAGTCAACCCTGAAATGGCATCCAACTCATACATCTCATCACCGCAAATTTCTAATTTATCTCCACATCCTGCTTCATCGCAATATAATTTGGCAGCAGTCAAGCCAGAAATGGTTCCAAACCAGTACGTTTTATCAACGCAAGTTTCTAATTTATCTCCGCATCCTGCTTCACCACAATATAATTTCGGAGCAGTCAAGCCAGAAATAGTTCCAAACCAGTACGTTTCGTCACCGCAAGTTTCTAATTTATCTCCACATCCTGCTTCATTACAAGATAATTTGGCAGCAGTCAAGCCAGACATGGTTCCAAACCAGTACACTACATCACCGCAAGTTTCTAATTTATATCCACCCCTTGTAAATTATGAACCTGAAGGTACCCACTCAGCTAATAACCTTGCTCAACCACCAATTCACCCTTATGAATCAACAATTACCACTCCTCCTGCTTTACCGTTTGCGATGAGCCAACTTCGTAAGTCTAATCCCAGTAATGAACCTGCTGATTATTGGAGACCTGCCTATTATGAAAAGTCCTCTGACAACCCCTCTTTAATAAACGAAAGGTTTATTGATCAACCTGAACCTATTATTCAAGAGATAGGCTCACCCGCCTGTGATTCTTCTGAAATTGAATCAACGCCAGCATTTTCAGCAAAACCTTCCATTTTACCGTCGCCAACTTCTTATTCTTACCTTGAATCTTCTATGTCGTCCGCTTATGATAACAAACCTACGGAAGATTTACCATCGATGAAGGCAGAAATAAATACAGGTGATGAAAGCTACGCTCCTATACCAGAACTGCCAGTTTCTGGCAATCAAGAATCAAAGGTAGTTCCTCCAGCGGAAACAGATGTATCACTGGAGGTAGACCAATACACACCTGAAGACCCCAACAAATCTCTTGAGTCGTTAACTTCTGTCGAACCTGGTGAGCCCTCAATAGTGACTCAGTCATCACCACAACCTTCCATTTTATATTCCGAGGTGAAAGAATCACAATTTGAGCAACCAAAGGAACTTGTTGGGGCGACTTCCACGTCACAGTCAATATTAGACGATTCACTATCAATTGCTGAGCTGGACGCTGTTCTGGAATCAATGCTATCTACGGTTGTGCCTGTAGAAAGTGCTCAGGATTCTAAAGTAAACGATCCTCAAGAAGAAACCTCCCCTTATAGAACGCAGGTTTTAACAGATCTACCATCATTTGGAGTAGAGCCGAGCACGCAAGTTCTTGAATCAACGGTATCTACTATTGCACCTCTAGAAAATGCTCCGGATTCCAAAACAAACGAGCCTCAAAAAGAAACTTCCCCTTATAGCATGCAGGTTCTAACAGATCTACCTTCATTTGGAGTAGAGCCGACAAAATTGCCAACCGCAACATCTAATCTCTATGAGCCGTATTACGATGAAGATGTAATTTTATCCGAAGCAAGCCCTGATTTACAGTCAAGGGTGATCGATTCATCAGCAACTTATTATGCTGAACCAATTGTGTCTACCATTGAACCGGTCCAGTATAAACCTGATCAATATACTGAGGTGTCAGCTCTAGTGGGGCAGTCTTCAGCAGACTTGACAACTAAGCCTGCGGTGTCAATTCAATATTTTACGCCACAAGCGCTCAAAGATGAAAATATTATAGATTTGCCATTTTTAAATGTACAACCGGAAAAAGATAAAGGAATTGAAGATCCATCTTACATTAAATATTTGGATTTGTCTGAGGCAAAGCCAAGTTCACACGAAAGAGTAATTCCTACAGTAGAAAGTGATAACCAAACAGGTATTGTTAGACTAGTAGCACCCATCATTACTCACTCTATAGAAACTAAGCCAGCGTCAGCAAATTTAGAAGCGCGAGAGGAATCCGAGTCTGATGATTTAGGTTCTTCTAAACTTATACCTGTAAGCGCTGATTTGGTGAAGCCTATGAATACTGTAAAAAACCAGCCCGAGCAACTTTTCAAGTCAGCATCACCTAGTAATGACATCAGTGTTAAATTGTCTCCAACACCAACAACTTTCATTAGTAACTATTTTACAGTTGTGGCCCAACCTTCCGTGCAACCAACAGTATCAAACCATCAGGTGAACCATTTTGTTTCGCATGAAACTACAGCACCTCATACAATTGTGGTCCAACCTTCGGTGCAACCAATAGCGTTAAACAATGAGGGGCAGCAATTTATTTCTCATGCAACTGCAGCACCCTATACGGGCTGCACGCCCTTACGAGAAAAGTTGGAGAATATGGATGAAACGACAAGATTAGATACATTATTTGAAATACCAACAACTACTAACAACCTTTTATTAGATCCTCACTTTCGCATAGAGAATGGAGATTATAACTTTAGAGTGCCACCAAATAGAAATGTTAATACTCCCCCCATGTTATCTGACTTATCCATTATTGCCAAAATAGCCAACGTACCTTGCTGTTTAGAAAAATTTTTGAAATATCAACTTATGCGTTACAAAATTTGCATTGATTGTACGAATGAAAGGCAACATAAAAATAACGGACTTTGTTCTATGTGTCATACACCAGAACTAAATCTTCAGCAGATAATTTCAATAATTTTCAGTTGTGTAAAAGGTGAACCAATAACAATTCCAGAACAACTAGATTGGTTGAAGCCTGAAATTAGCAATCCCTTGCCAAACTTCAGCCTCTGTAATCTGAAGCGTGCACCCGACTGTTTAGTTCATGTTTTAAGGCAACAAATGCAGTTATATTCATTCTGTAAGCATTGTGTTACTAATAAATTATTAAACAAAATTCATCCAAGTTGTATGACGTGTTTCAAAATTTCCACACACATACAATTACCCATTAATAGATTTGTTAGTTGTGTAAACAACCCGTTTTTAATTCGACCGAAAGTAGCAGATAAAGAATTGAAACTGCTGGACATAACTCAATTTCCAAATACGGAAGATGAGCCCTTAAAAATTTCACGTCTTAATGTGGAGAATGTCGATATGCCAACCTCTGTCACCAGTAATTCTATAACTATAAAACAGAAAAGACTATCAGATGTACTTGGTTATTTTGGCAAATCTCGTAACTATCAAACAGTCCAATATCCTTTTGATAACGCATTGTCAGCGCGACAAACTCGTGCAAGCCCCACACAAACAGTTCCAAGGAATAAGATCCGTTCATGGAGGAGTTATTGCTTAAATCGTGTGCTAGAATCTCTAGAAGCTGAAACTGAGCTAATGTATTGTACATTATGCGCTTTTGACCCTTTGCAACATCCGATATGTCTAAGTTGTTCAAACGTTGACGTTCGTGTACCTTTATACAGATATCAAGCATGCATGCGTAATATTAAAATTTAGGCGGGAAAACATGCTTTGTTTTCATACATCGCTGTAGTAGGAAATTTTACCACGAAACCTGTACAAATACTCTTTTTATCTAAATTCTTGGAGCTAAAAATTAAAAATATATATTTTGCTTTCATAGCAAAATCCCAATGTTTTAAACAATAAAACTTGTATATAAAGAATATTTTTACGCATCTTCTGTTAAATAACAATAATATAATCCTGTTGTTAATTTGAAAGTTAATAGATTCGAAAATTCTCATTATATTTATAAATGTAATTGTGTTATCATTTAAACAATAAACGTTTTATCTTATGACGAAATGTTTTTTTATATCTTTAAAACATTTTTTATTTATTTCAACAACACACCACGAGGGTTACAGCCTAAATACTATCGTACCGTGGGTGTTGACAAGGAGGAAAGAGGCAGCTTGTTAATTCTGGACTTGAAGGTTTGGAGGTTCGGAGGAGAAGGAAAAAAATGTGCCGGCAAGGAATTCCACAACTTGGAAGTCCTCGGGACAAAAGAGCGGGCATGACAAGATGTTCTATGTCTGGTGGCCTGGACAGTAAAGGGGTGCATTCGCTCTGTTCTCCTGGTAGATCTGTTGGGGACAGCAGGTGGGGGAACTATGGAGGAAATCTCCTCTGAGCAGTGCCCGTGCAGATATCTATAAAAGAGAGAGAGGCCACCAACGGCACGTCGGTGGGCAAGCGATGGCAGCCTTTGGGTGAAGATAGGGTCACCAATGAGACGTATAGCTCTCTTTTGAATGTAGTTCAGGATAGCGAGTGTAGAAGCGGCAGCTGCACCCCAGATGTGGGAGCAGTATTCGAGGTTTGGTCTTATCTGCGAAGTATATAAGGTATAGAGACTTAGTTTTGGTGGGGTTGAATTGTACAAGATTTCTACTTCCCCAGTCTAATATTTTTTGGAAATCCACGCAGACAGAACCCTCCATCAGTCTGCGATCCTCATCTATTTGGGCTAAAGAGACAGGCTTAGAATATTGTATATTTGAATGAAGGGTGCTGTCGTCCGCGTAACTGTGAACTGGGTTGGATGTGCTAGAAAGGAGGTCATTGATGTGGAGAAGAAACAAAGTAGGAACTAAAGCTGAACCTTGAGGAACTCCTGCAATAATTAAAATTTTAAAACTCCGTAGCCTCAATTCAGAACCTGCATTATTAGTAAAAAAAGTCTGGACGCAGCAAGTGCTTGTTGGTAGCGAATTTTCTTAAAAATGTTTTTAATGTCAAATATGTATTGGTTTAAAAAGGACATTTGATTAGCAGTATAAGATATATTATAGTGCTCGTAGTAACAATGTACTATATTTCACTAAACTAGCTTTGTTGTTTCAAAAAGCACAAATATTTTCGAAAATAAACTCCAGAAAAGTTCCAGAAAAAACTGGTTCAATTTTCCTGGCCAACGGACCTCTTTAAGCTGTTTACACACCTGCCAAGATATAATTATTGACAAACGGCTTTATGACCCAAGTAGAAAAAAAATTATTAAATTTTGCAACAATTTCTTTTACAAAAATTCACCATTTTTGCCTTCAGTCATGTTACACTATATTATATTTTTCACAAAAATTCTACAACTTCTATTTACTATAACTTACTAAACATTTTTTATGAATTACCAACATTTCCCAAAAATGTTACAAAAAATTATTATTCGGAAACACAAAAAACGTTTCTGCGAAAACTTTTCAAATTCAGACACTATTTGAGAGTGCCTGTCACGTCAGCTCGATCTTTTCGACGAGTAACAAAAAGCTCTATCAATGCACCATTTCATGAGGCTCAGCTCTCTATGGGTACAAACGCCTTTTAGTGAATTTTCTTAAAAAGATTTACAAATAAGGAGATCCCGACTTTTGAATTTTGAAGAAATTTCTTCAAATGAGCGCTACTTAGGTCCCCTAGAACACATATCCAGGGTTAGCGGTTAGTTTCACTGTTTATATATATATATATATATATATATATATATATATATATATATATATATATATATATATACAGGGTCGCTGATAAGTCTGGAAACGGTCGATTATCCGGGAAAATATACAAGGTGTCGAAAAAAGTTTTATACAAAAGTTTTTGGGTTCTTCAATGTCTACTAGGCGGTGATAATTTTATTTATACAGGGTTGGTCATACGTCATACAGGCGTGGCACACCAATATTAATTTTTTTTTAATGGAACACCCTATATATTATTCGATATTTCAATCCTTCTCTTAATTTTGAGCAACATTTATGAGAAGCATAATGTACCTAAACTCAATCGTTTCCGGGTAAAAAAATAAATAAAAATAAACGCTACTGTTTTTAAAATCTATTGGATGGAGAACAAAAATAAATGAAAAGTAGAATATCTCTTGAAAACAATCTGTGAGTGTGAAAAGAACCGGTTGCGATGTTTTTAACATTGTTTGGAATCCCAAGATAAGATAAGATGCCCATAAGAAACGCAGTATTATTCTTTTGTTTTAAAATGTTTCCAGGACAACGAATGTCAAACATTCATTCAGTGTCAACAGTTTTGAAACATTAGTAATTTAGTGTCAACAGTTTTTGTGCAAAATGGCAAGTTTAAGTGAAACCGAACGTATCGAAATTTTAATGATGATAGGGTACGGTGATAGAACACGAAGTTTTGCTCAAGTGGTGATTATGTTCAATGAGTTGCATCCTGAGCGGGAATCGATCTCCAAATCCACAGTTTCGAAAACTTTGCATCGTTTTCACGAAACTGGCGGTATCAAGGATAAACCTAGAACTGGAAGGCCAGTAACCGTTACAAATGAAGAAAATTCTTTGAATGTAATATTGGATGTGGTGGAAAATCCGAAAACTTCGGCACAGCAATTGGCTTTAAATCACAATATGAGTCGATATTCAATTCAAAAGATTACGAAGCGGGAAAAGTTCCGTCCATATAAAATTCATTTATTGCAAGAACTGAGTGAAGACGATTTTGATCGCAGAATCGAGTTCTGTGAACTTATTATGGAGAAGTTACGCCAAAATTTTAACTTTGCCAACCACATTTTGTTTTCCAACGAATCTACATTTTGTTTGAATGGACAAGTCAACCGACACAACTGTAGGTACTGGTCAGACGAAAACCCACATTGGATGGAACAAATTCACACCCAAAGACCGCAAAAAGTAAATGTTTGGTGTGCTATTATTGGTGGACATATCATAGGACCTTATTTTATACACGGTAATTTGAACTCTGCTCGATATTTGACACTTTTGCAAGAATCAATTGTTCCAGACGTTAGTCGATTATTTCCGAACAATAACGACCCAAATCTACCAGCGGAAGAAATATGGTTTCAGCAGGATGGGGCACCCCCTCATTTTGGAATTGAGGTACGGGAATATCTGAATCAAACCTTTCCTGGCAGATGGATAGGGCGCAGGGGAACTATTGAATGGCCAGCTAGGTCTCCCGACATGACGCCGCTTGACTTTTTTTTGTGGGGTCATGTAAAAAATTTAATTTACCAAAATAGACCGCAGAATATTGAAGAGTTGCAAGCAAGGATTGTGCACGAAATTAATAACATTCCTCAAAACGCTCTTGTAAATGCAGTGCAATGTTTTGTTAAGCGAATTCATTATTGTCAGGAGGTCAATGGAGAACACTTTGAACATCTTATAAAATAGGATTTCAAACAATGTTCAAAACATCGCAACCGGTTCTTTTCACACTCACAGATTGTTTTCAAGAGATATTCTACTTTTCATTTATTTTTGTTCTTCATCCAATAGATTTTAAAAAAAATTCTGGACGCAGCAAGTGCGTTATGGTAGTGAATTTTCATAAAAATATTTTTAATAACAAATATGTGTGTTTTTTTAAGAAAGCAGGCATCAAATTTGGTTACCAGTATAATCTATATATTAGAAACAATGTGCCATGTTCCATTAAAATAACTTTATTGTGTGAAAATGTACGAAATTTTTCAAAAGTCAACTTAAAATGTTCCCGAAAAAACACGTTTCTTGGTCAACCTTATAGGTTAATAGCAAATTGAGCTGTTCAAATATGAACCGTTGATCAAAATTCGCTACCATAACGCACTTGCTGCGTCCAAAATTTATTTTCTTACAAACATGCATTATATTTCGATGGAAAATGCAAAAATGCAATAACATAAGGCGTGTTTAATTTAAAAAAAAAGGAAATTTGTATCACCAACGACTTATGGACCACCCTGTGATTGCAGAAATATTATTTTAAGATGTAGCTCAAGACACCCTATAATTAATATATACAAATTTTCTTCATATCTTATATAATAACGGATATATTGAGCTTTATTAATTTTTTACGAAAATTCGACAAAAATTATATACCATTACATGATAAACTCTATAGCTAAGGCTACTGCCAAGCATCAGAGAAAGGGTCTATTTGAAATGAATTTTCTGCAAATATTTTAGTAAAATGAAGGACAATGACGGTTGAAACTAAGACTTTAGGGTTTGTAAAACATCCTTCTTGAGACATTTTATTTCTATAGCCCGTATTAGATTTAAGTTATTTGCCTAAATGTTGCCAATTTTGACATTTTAAATCGCCACTTTGACGTTTTGAGGAAAACCCCAATTTATTTATTTTTAAATGCCTATAACTTTTTTGTCTTTTGACCTACATAGCTAAATTTTGGTTGGTAACTTACCTATAAGGATGTAAACCTGCTTACCAAATTTGGTTGCCCTTACTTTGTTAATTCCGGAGATATAAATTTTTTTCGAAAGAAAATACAAAATTTTCCGGGAAAACCTGAGCAGATTTTCCTGACTAACGAACTCATCCAAGCCATTTGCAAAAGGAATTTTTTCACCAAATTTGATCAAAATCGGCCTATTATTTTTTGAGTTTTCGGTGTGATACATATATATAAATATATATATATATATATATATATATATATATATATAAATATATATATATATATATATATATATATATATATATATATATATTTATATATATATATATATATATATATATATATATATATATATATATATATATATATATATATATATATATATATAAACATATAAAAATTGAAACTGACCCCGGATATGTTTTCTGGGGGGCCTAATTAGCGCTCATTTGAAGAAATTCTTTCAAAATTCAAAAGTCGGGATCTCCTCATTAGTGAATTTTTTTTAAGAAAATTCACTAACAATAGCGTTTATTTTTATTTATTTTTTTACCCGGAAACGATTGAGTTTATGTACATCATGCTTCTGATAAATGTTGCTCAAAATTAAGAGAAGGATTGAAATATCGAATAATATATAGGGTGTTCCATTAAAAAAAAATTAATATTGGTGTGCCACGCCTGTATGACCAACCCTGTATAAATGAAATTATCACCGCCTAGTAGACATTGAAGAACCCAAAAACTTTTGTATAAAACTTTTTTCGACACCTTGTATATTTTCCCGGATAATCGACCGTTTCCAGACTTATCAGCGACCCTGTATATATATATATATATATATATATATATATATATATATATATATATATATATATATATATATATATATATATATATATATATATATATATATATCACACCGATAACTCAAAAAATAATGGGCCGATTTTGATTAAATTTGGTGAATACCTTCCTTTTGCAAGTTGCTTGGATAATTTCGTCAATCAGTAAATCAGCCTAGGCTTTCCCGGGAAATTTTGTGTTTATTTCTTTATTTCTGGTTTTTGCTCTTGCTATATTGTGCAGCAAATGTAACCTTGTATATGAGTATTTTGAAAACACAAACAGGTGCTTTTTTCCAACAACACACCACGAGGGCTTGCAGCCTAAATACTATCGTACCGTGCGTGTCAACAAGAAGGAAAAAGTCAACTTGTTAATTCTGGACTTGAAGGTTTGCTGGTTTGGGGAGAATGAAAAACATGTGCCGGCAACGAATTCCACAACTTGGACGTCCTCGGGCATAACAAGATGGTCTATGTCTGGTGACCTGGACAGTAAAAGGGTGCATTCGCTCTGTTCCCCTGGTAGATCTGTTGGGTGCAGCAGGTGGAGGAACTATGGAAGAAAGCTCCCCCCTGCAGATAGCTATAAAAGAGAGAGAGAGAGAGAGAGGGAGAGAAAGAGGCCACCAACGGCACGTCGGTGGGCAAGCGATGGCAGCCTTTGGGTGAGGGTAGGGTCACCGATGAGACGTATAGCTCTCTGCTGAATGGAGTCCAGGATAGCGAGCATAGAAGCGGCAGCAGCACCCCAGATGTGGGAGCAGTATTCGAAGTTTGGTCTTATTTGTGAAGTATATAAGGTATATAGATTAGCTGGTGAAAAGTATTTGCGAGCCCGGAAGAGGAAACCTAATTTCTTAGCAGCCGCTTTTGCAATTGATGTGACATGTTGGTGCCAATTGAGATCTCGATCCACAGAAATGCCAACAAGTAAAAATGACTCATTACTTTGAATAACTTGGTTGTTCATTGTGATGGGTCTAGGGCTGGTTTATCTCTTATGAGAAAGAAAGCAAGACTGTGATTTGGTGGGACTGAATTGTACAAGATTTATGCTTCCCCAGATTTTTTGGAGATCCACGGAGACAGAACCCTCCACGAGTCTGCGATCCTCATCTAATTGAAGAGACAGACTTAGAATATTGTATATTTGAATGAAGGGTGCTGTCGTCCGCGTAACTGTGAACTGGTTTGGATGTGCTAGGAAGGAGGTCATTGATGTGGAGAAAAAACAAAGTAGGGGTTAAAGTTGAACCTTGAGGAACTCCTGCATTAATTGGATACAGTTTAGATGAATGGCCATCCACGACAACAAAAATGCTCCGGTTGGAGAGGAAATTTGCTGTCCAGGTAAAGAGTTTTGATGGTAGGCCATAGGCCGGTAGTTTATTAAGCAGCGCTGCGTGCCAGACCTGGTCGAATGCTTTGGATATGTCTAGAGCGACAATCTGGGATTCACCGTATAGTTCCATAGACTTGTTCCAAGAATGGGCGACAAAGGAGGAGGTCGGCAGTTGATCTGCGCTGACGGAATCCATACTGCCTGTCGTAGATTAGACTGCGTTTTTCAAGAAATTTTAGCTATTCGGTGTTTATATTTTTCCATCACTCTAGAGACGACTGAAAGGAGAGAAATAGGCCTGTAGTTGCTAGCAAACGCTTTGGATCCCTTCTTGGGGACGGGTTGTACTCGAGCAGTTTTCCAGTTACTAGGGAATATGCCTCTATTGTAAAATGTCTGAAACAGACGAGTCAGGACAGGAGCTTGTTCTGGTGCGCATTTTTTGAGAACAATTGCTGGGATCTAGTCAAGGCCAGAGGCTTTCCTGGTATTAAGAGAAGAGAGCATCTTTCGAATCTTTTTAGTTTTGAAAATGATATCCGTCATTTTATGCGCGACGTTGGGGACTGTTGGTGGTTGAACATTTGGACATGTGTTGAGAGTAGAATTGCCAGCGAACAACGAGGCAAAAGTTCAGCCTTGCCCAGGGCGGTCCCCTGAGACAAGAGGCGGGAACATGCTCTTGCAGAAATTATTCCCAATAGATTTTGCAAGAGTCCAGAAGGATTTGCTGGCGTTGGAGCTTGAGAGGACTTTGTTTTTGATGTAGTTATTAAACGAGTTTTTTGCCTCAGAAAGAATGCGGACATAACGGTTTCTTGCGTCGTTAAATGCTTGACGGTTTTCTTGACGGGATTGTGTAGAAGCGTTTTGTGAGCTTTGACCTTTTCAAGTCTGGCTTTGTCACAGGATTTAGAGAACCAGTGCTTTTGAGTGGCTGCAAAGGTTTTCGGTGCACGTGGAAAAAATAATTCCATGCCAGCTTGGATAACTTCGGTGACGTTTTGCGAGATATCAGAGGGGTCAGGATGAGAGAAGCCGACAGACGCCCATGAAAATGAGTAAAAGTAATCTCGCATTTCGTCCCAGTTTGCGGAGTTTCAGTGCCAAACGATACGTGGGTGTGATGACTGTGTGACCTCGGGATGCACTGCGCAGGAAGCAGTGACCATGCCGTGGTCTAAGCGACCAAGGGGGGCGGTGACTGATATCTTATAGCAGTCAGGATTTGTAGTATTAAGAAGGAGATGCAGGGGATTTGAGCTGTGTGTTGGGATGCGAGGAAAGTAAGTAGGTTGCTGAACCATATTGGCTAAAGAATTGCTGACTGCAAATGCCTCTGCTGCTCTCCCTTGAGGATCGGTTTTTGAGGTCTTAGTCATTCCTTATTATGGACATTTAAGTCACCAAAAATAGTGACCTCGGAGGAAGGATATTCGGAAATCAGATGGTCGGTTTTTTCAGAAAGGTAGTCGAAGAGCTGTACAAAGTTGTTGTCGAAAGGTGACCGGTAAATGCAACAGATGAATTTAGTTGCAGCCCTGAGAGGGAGAGAGTTTTATCCATAGTAAGTCTTTTCTTCCAGCTTCTAAATTGGGGAGCCTGGTGCAGAGTAGATTGCTACGGACGTACGCGCACACGCCTCCATGCAATATAAAGGAAGTAGAGCTCACACCCTGGGAAATTAAGGTGATGAGTGGCTGTTTTGGCACTGATATGAGTTTCAGTGAGGAAGAGCAGTTAGGGCCTATTGGCCAGGAGGAAATGGTGGACGGAGTTCAGGTTAGAACTTAGGCCACATATATTCTAGAAGGATATCTTAAATCTTGATGCGGGCGCCCCCTGTAGAGCCCTCTCGTGGAGATTCGAATAGAGGGGTATTTAATCTCCGGGATCTTTTGTACAAGGAGGAGCCACCATCATTTTTGCTTATTAGGGAAACCGACTCCTACACCAGAACCGGAAACGTCCCTTGGGACTTAACCGGCCCCTTGATGTAAGGGGTGATACCTCCTCGGGCGTGAAAAAAATCCTTTACTATTACGTAAAGGAGAAGTCCACTACCACCTACCATATTGCAAGTATACTACACCAGCCAACTATTAAAGAGCTGACCAGCTCTAGAACTTGCGTAAATAAATAAAAGCTGCAATTAAGAAACAGGCGTTTATTTTTGTTATTGTATAGTTGCCATTTTGTAGTTATTAAAAGCGTAAGTACATAATACAGCTTTTCCATGTTTATTTGGGTTATTCAGCAGGAAATGTACTTTATTTTATATTTTCTTTTGTTGTTGAAATTAACTCTATTATGATTATTATTATTATTATTATCGACTTTCGCCTAAATGACTTTCACACTCCCTCAAAGAGGAACATTTACTCATCCCAGGTATCTCAGATACCAAAAGGAGTGAGCTCAGATGGGGCCCTTTCCAAGTTTTCTTCTTTTTTTTTTTAATCAAACACGCCTTATGTTATTGCATTTTTGAATATTTCAGCGATGCATGTTTGTAAGAAAAGAAATTCGGGACGCAGCAAGTGCGTTATGGTAGCGAATTTTCATTAAATGCTTCAAATTTGAATAGCTCAATTTGCTATTAACCTATAAGGTTGACCAAGAAACGAGTTTTTCCGGGAACACTTTAAGTTTACTTTTGGAATTTTTTGTACATTTTCACACAATAAAGTTATTTTTATGAAACATGGCACATTGTTTTTACTATATAGGTTATACTGGTAACCAAAATTGATGCCTGCTTTCTTAAAAAGGAAACACACATATTTGCAATTAAAAACATTTTTATGAAAATTCACTACCATAACGCACTTGCTGCGTCCAGAGTTTTTTATTATATCTGGCCTGTTGTGGGCAACTCGTTGGTCTGTGAGCACGGTCCGATCCCAGTAAAACCTGTATCATGAGTTCTCTAAAACCCAGGAGTGTATCTATAGTAGGGCACCTTACTAAGATTTAAGAATCCCAGTTTCATAGCCAGTTTGTTGATGAAGTGTATTTTAGCAATTGCGTCGTGCCTCCCTTTATACTCTGTTGCGGCAAACGCTTGACATCCTCCGGTGACGTGCTGTATAGCTTCTGATGACTGACACCCAAATCTACAATTGTCATCTTGGACCCAATTATGTCCAGATAGTTTCTTGTTGGGATGACCTGAACTTTTATGGCCAGCACAAACCCCTCTGTCTCTGGAAACATCTGTCCGGACACCAACCAGTAGTTTGACGCCAATTTGTCGACATGTGCCTGGGAGGTCTCATTCAGATTTCGCCCATGGAGAGGCTTCTGCATTTTTTTCAACAACACACCACGAGGGCTTACACCCTAAATACTATCGTACCGTGGGTGTCGACAAGGAGAAAAGAGCCAACTTGTTAATTCTGGACTTGAAGGTTTGGAGGTTCAGGGGAGAAGGAAACACATGTGCCGGCAAGGAATTCCACAACTTGGAAGTCCTCAGGACAAACGAGCGGGCATAACAAGATGTTCTATGTCTGGTGACCTGGACAGTAGAAGGGTGCATTCACTCTGTTCCCCTGGTAGATCTGTTGGGGGCAGCAGGTGGAGGAACTATGGAAGAAAACTCCGCTGAGCAGATATCTATAAAAGAGAAAGAGGTCACCAACGGCATGTCGGTGGGCAAGGGATGGCACTCTTTGGGTGAGGGTAGGGTCACCGATGAGACGTATAGCTCTCTTCTGAATGGACTCCAGGATAGCGAGTGTAGAAGCGGCAGCAGCACCCCAGATGTGGAGCAGTATTCGAGGTTTGGTCTTATTTGTGAAGTATGTAAGGTATAGAGATTAGCTGGTCAAAAGTATTTGCAGGCCGGAAGATGAAACCTAATTTCTTAGCAGCCGCTTCTGCAATTGATGTGACATGTTGGTGCCAATTGAGATTTCGATCCCAACAAGTGAAAAGGACTCATTACTTTGAATAACTTGGTTGTTTATTGTGATGGGTCTACGGCTGGTGTATCTCTTATGAGAAAGAAAGCAAGACTGTGATTTGGCGGGGTTGAATTTTGCAAGATTTCTACTTCCCCAGTCTAATATTTCTTGGAGGCCCACAGAGACAGAACCCTCCATGAGTCTACAATCCTCATATAATTAGGCTAAAGAGACAGGTTTAGAATATTGTATATTTGAGTGGAGGGTGCTGTCGTCCGCGTAACTGTGAACTGAGTTGGATGTGCTAGACAGGAGGTCATGGATGTGGAGAAGAAACAAAGTAGGGGCTAAAGCTGAACCTTGAGGGACTCCTGCATTAATTGGATACAGTTTAGAGGAATGGCCGTCCACGACAACAGAAATTCTCCGGTTGGAGAGTAAATTTGCTGTGCACGTACAAAGTTTTGGTCGTAGGCCATAGGCCGGTAGTTTTTTAGGCAGCGCTGCGTGCCAGACCTGGTCGAATGCTTTGGATATGTCTAGAGCGACAATCTGGGATTCACCGTGTAGTTCCATAGACTTGTTCCAAGAATAGGTAACAAAGGAAAGGAGGTCGGCAATTGATCTGCGCTGACGGAATCCATACTGCCTGTCGTGGATTATACTGTGTTTTTCAAGAAATTTTAGTAATTCGGTGTTTATATACTTTTCCATCACTTTAGAGACAGACGACTGAAAGGAGAGAAATAGGACTGTAGTTGCTAGGAAGCGATTTGGATCCTTTCTTGGGGACGGGTTGTACTCGAGCAGTTTTCCAGTTACAAGGGAATATGCCACTATTGTAAGATGTCTGAAACAGGCGAGTCAGGACAGGAGCAAGTTCTGGTGCGCATTTTTTGATAACAATTGCTGGGATCTCGTCAAGGCCAGAGGCTTTCCTGGTATTGAGAGAAGAGAGCATCTTTTGTACCTTTTTAGTTTTGAAAATGATATCCGTCATTTTATGCGCGACATTGGGGAGTGTTGGTGGTTGAACATTTAGAGGTGGGTTGAGAGTAGAATTGCCGGCGAACAACTAGGTAAAAAGTTAAGCCTTGCCCAGGGCGGTAGAAACAATTTCATCCCCTGAGACAAGAGGTGGAAACTTGCACTTGCAGAAATTATTTACAATAGAATTAGCAACAGTCCAGAAGAGTTTGCTGCCGCTGGAGCTTAAGAGGACTTTGTTTTTGATGTGGTTATTAAACGAGTTTTTTGCCTCAGAAAGAATGCGGACATAGCGGTTTTTTGCGTCGTTAAATGCTCGACGGTTTTCTTGACTTTGGATTGTGTAGAATTGTTTTGTAAGCTTTGACCTTTTTAAGTCTGGTCTTGTCACAAGATTTAGAGAACCAGGACTTTTAAGTGGCTGAAGAGGTTTTCTGTGTACGTGGAATAAATAATTCCATGCCAGCTTGGTTAATTTCGGTGACGTTTTGTGAGATATTAGAGGGGTTAGGATGAGAGAATCAGACAGACGCCCATGGAAATAAGGAAAAGTAGTCCCGCATTTCGTCCCAGTTCGCGGAGTTGTAGTGCCAAACGATACGTGGGTGTGTTGACTGTGTGACGTCGGGTTGCACTGCGCAGGAAGCAGTGATCATGCCGTGGTCTGAGCGACCCAGGGGGTGGTGACTGATATCTTCAGAATTTGTAGTGATAAGAAGATTCAAGGGATTTGAGCTATGTGTTGGGATGGGAGGAAAGTAAGTAGGTTGCTGAACCATATAGGCTAAATACTTGCTGACTGTAAAGGCCTCCGCTGCTCTCCCTTGTGGATCGGTTTTTAGCCATTCCTTATTATGGACATTGAAGTCACCAAGAATAGTGACCTCGGAGAAAGAATATTCAGAAATCAGATGGTCGGTCTTTTCAGAAAGGTAGTCAAACAGCTGGAGAAAATTGTTGTCAGAAGGGGACCGGTAAATGCAACAGACGAATTTAGTTGCAGCCTTGAGAGAGCGTTTTATCCAGAATATGTCTTTTCTTCCAGCTTCTAAATTGGGGAGTCTGGTGCAGGGTAGATTGATACGGACGTATGCGCACACGCCTCGATGCAATCTAAAGGAAGCAAGGAGCTCATACCCCGGGAAATTAAGGTCATTAGTGGCTGTTTTGGCACTGATTTGGGTTTCGGTAAGGAAGAGGAGTTGGAGCCTATTAGCCTGGAGAAAATGGTGGACGGAGTTCAGGTTAGAATTTAGGCCACATATATTCGAGAAGGATATGTTACATCTTGATGCTGGCGCTCCCTGTACACCCCTCTCCCGGAGATCCAAATGGTGGGGTATTTTACCTCCGGAATCTTTTGTACAAGGAGGAGCCATCATCATTTTTGATTATAAGGGAAACCGCCTTATACACCAGAACCGGAAACGTTCGTTGGGACTTCAACAAGATTCACTGCATTCACTGCATCCAAGATTGCAGTTTCTTGTCCTGATCAGTCCGATGGTGACTTTGTATTTCACTTTCTTTTATTTGTAGCGGTGTTGACTCATCTTATTATTATTATTATTATTATTATTATTATTATTATTATTATTATTATTATTATTGTTATTATTATTATTATTATTATTATTATTATTATTATTATTATTATTATTATTATTATTATTATAATTATTATTATTATTATTATTATTATTATTATTATTATTATTATTATTAATGTAATTAAACAATCCTAATTTGACAATTTAAATAAAAGCATTCTACACTAACTAAATTGTGAACAATGGTATCTATACATTTTTTTAAGTAGAGCATTGATTACGTAGATGCATCCCACAAGTCTTGCCAATTTAGTATTCTATCACATATATGGATTCTAAGATGGCAGATCGCAAAAATAGCGAAAGTAAAATTGCATAACCGGGAACACTCTCACTTTTTCACGTGGGAAATCAAGATTTGCATTGTTGGCTTGATGTTTCCGTTACCAAAGATACGGTTAATTTTCTACACACAGGCACCGACACAGTTATAGTGGACCAATACTCAACCAACCATGATATAAGTTAACAATAATATATGTTATAAATTAGTGTTAGGTGTGCCCGTGGTTTTTGTACGATGATAACAAAAAAGGTAAGCCTAAAAATATGCATTATATTTGTTTTCTTTGAGTTTTTGTACAAGTGGTTATTACTTAAATTGTGGCTTTTAGCTTTGGTAGGATACATACAATGTGTCCCAAAATGGATGGGAATGTACTACCATCTCCCTTATTATTAAAGATAGGGAGACGATTAAATTAGCTATGTAGAATTTCATGGTCCTACCAAATATGACTTGTATTTTTCCCTGCCTCTTTTCGTTTTCGAGTTATTTAAAAAAACAAAATTTTTTGATTTCTCTTTTCTTCAATATCTAAGGAAGCGTTGATCTGGCATGTCTAAGACTTGCACATTATCAGGACACTTTTTACAGAGTAATCTTTTTGTGTTATTCTCAACTTTGGACTGTCATTTGTTCTTGAGCTACAGGTATCAACGTTTGTTTTTATTATCGCAGCCATATTTGATTTTTTACTCATGTGATAGCCTATGAAAAGAGCTTTCCAATGATGTAAAACATACTTAAGCAATCTTGTAATTGCACTGACAATTTTGAGAAAAACCGTTTTGAGGGTGGTAGTATTCCAATACCAGAAAACAAATGACAAAGAAAAGTGTTCAGCAAGTAGTAGGCCATGGAGTCTAACAATAGACTTCTACATTTAACATAATTTTCCGTAATGATTCACGTTAAAAAATACTTGGGATTTAATTTACAATACTTAATTAGGTAATAATGCTAGGTAATATTATGTGAAACAGTTTAATAACGAAACCCGGCAACAACAAATAGAAACTGAAACTCCACAAAACAAGACAATTAGAAACGGAACTCAACAAATAATAAAATAGACTCTTAAAAATACACTAAATAGAAAATTGTTCAATATGGCCACCATTTTGTTCAATGCACTTTATACACCTTTTTGAAACATGCCTGCAAACTCTGGTGAGGGTGTTTTTGTTAATATAGCTTTCGTGATTCCGTTTTGTAATTAATTGATATTTTGTGGTGGATCGAATTTATATACATCATTCTTCAGTGTACCCCAAAAATAAAACTCCATGGGTGTTATATCAGAACTTCGAGTACACCAATGATCCGGTCCATTGTTACAAATGACACGCTTATTAAAATTTTGGTACAAAAATTCTTTGACGATCCTAGCATTGTGTGCTGGACAGTTGGTACCAAATCTCGTCTAAATTATCATGAACTCTTACAGTTGTTTGTAGTCTATCATATCTCAATAGATTAAGATACATTTCCCCAGTTAAATTATTAAAAAAAAAACGAACCAACAATGAAGTTACCTGAAATTTTTAAAAATTAACTGTGTAATCTACAAATGAAAATAACAGTTTTTTACCTAATAAGCCGCACCAAACATTGATACCAAATCTGTCTTGCAATCGTCTTTCTTCCTTTAGCTGGGGATTTTCATTTGCCCAATAATGCCTGTTATGGCGATTATACACACCACAATTTGTAAATGTGGATTCATCAGTTAATACTATTTTCAAATGAAGATTTTCATCTTGCTGACATTGTCCTTGATACCATCTGCAGAATTGAAGTCGCTTAGGGTAATCGCCAACATTTAAGCCTTGTACGACTATAGTTTTGTAAGGATGGTAATGACTTTGTTTTAATACACGATGTACCGTACTTTTTGGAACGTCAATTTGTTCACCATAAAACCGAACAGATTGCGGAGGGTTTTCGTTTGAAACCTGTAAGACGGCATTATTTCTTTTTTCATTTCTAGGCATTGGTAGTTTTTTTGCGTGGAAGCTATCGTCGTTCAATCGATTGGTCACTATCCTGCGAAATATTTTGGTGTTTGGTTGTCGTCTTTCTGGGTAGTTGTTTTGATATGAATTTGCAGCTGCCTCAGTATTTCGGTTAACACGAATATGACATTCCAACATGTCAAAATATTCTTCATTACTGAACATATTGTTAAATAATATTTAAAATAAACAGGAAACAAACTATTTTGTACAAAATTTTAAGCAACGTGTTAAATAAACCTCTAATTGTTCAGATAATTAAGAATGACAGTAGTAATTGTCGCGATAGTGTTATATCCATAGCAACCTTTCTTCTGGTGTTTTTCAGTTGACTTACGTTTAAAAATCAAACAATTTTCAAAGGCGTCTTCGTAAATTATTAACCTGATTTTTATTTAGTTCCGTTAGTAAATTTAGTTATTTACTAGGTTTACCTATTTAATTAAATTATAACAATTTTTTGGGTAATATTGTAATGTAAAATATCATTTGTAATAATGGGCCGATTCATTGGTGTGCTCAAAGTTCCTATTTTTTTATCGTGAATCATTACGGAAAATTATGTTAAAAGTAGAAGTCTATTTTTAGACTCCATGGCCTACTGCTTTTTGAACACTTTTTTTGCTATTTGTGTTCTTGGAATTGTATTTCATAGCCTACTATCCTCAAAACGGGTTTTCTCAAAACTGTCAGTGTAATTACAAGATTTCTAAAGCACATTGTACATCGTTGGAAAGCTATTTTCACAGGCTATCACATAAGCAAAAAATATAATATGCCATAATAAAAACAAACGTTGACACCTGTAGTTTAAAAACAAATGACAATCCAAAGTTGAGAATAGCACACAAAGTTTACTCTGTAAAAAGTATCCTAATAATGTGCAAGTCTTAGACATGTCAGATCATCGCCTACTTAGATATTGAAGAAAAAAGAAACCGACAAATTTTGTTTTTTTCAAAACAACTCAAAAACGGAAAAAGGCAGGACAAAATACAAGTAATATTTGGAACCAGCATGAAATTCTACCAAACATTGCTAATTCAACCGCCTATCTCTAATAATAACGGAGATAGCAATACATTCCCATCCAGTTTGGGACACGCTGTGTATATATATATATATATATATATATATATATATATATATATATATATATATATATATATATATATATATATATATATATATATATATATATATATATATATATATATCCTTTGTGCTCAATCTCGACTTGCCAGTAGCCACTTTTCAAGTCCAATGTCGATAACATCTTGCACCTACCAGTGTAACAAGTGCATCGTCCTTTCTGGAAGTGGATCTACACAGAACCTCGTGAAGCCATCTTTCTTTTTAACCAGCACTACTGGAGAGTCTCAAGGGCTTTGGTATGGTTCTATAACTCATGCCTGCTCCATATCCCTTAGCATGGTGTCAGCCTTGCGCTGTTTTGCCAATTGTACCCTTCTCGGTGGTTGCTTGATTGGTACAGATGTCCCAGTCTTAATGCGATGGCGTACTAGGCCTGTTCTTCCAAAATCGTTCTTGTTGGTTACAAAAACGTTGCAATATTTAAACAGCAATTTAGCCACTTCTTGCTTCTGTGGTGGAGAAACATTTCCACTAGCTTCTGCTTAGACGTCGCGTAGATGTTCTGAAAGTAGTTCATCCGGAATGGACGAGGCTGGTTCTTCTTGGTCAGGGCAACGCCGTTTGATGGTTACCGGCGAGAATGTTACGATTTCGGAGCCTTTAGGAATCTTCTGATCACAGTCTTAAAGTTTTGTTATTCTGAGAGCTGCCAACTCTTTTGCTTGAACAAGAGTTTTGCTGACTAGTAGAGCTTTCTCAAAATGATCATTGTTTTTGGTTCTATAATGGCCACCACTGGTCCCAAAACATTTCCAACTATCTTCACTGGAACAATACTCACTCTGGGCTCCACAATGACATCTTCTTTGGCCGTGACTTTTCAAGGTGCAAGGTTATTGACAGTCGATATAACTACTTCCTCATCATTGATATTCAAAACATTGTTCTCGAGATCTAACTTGACACCGTGAACTTGAGAGACATCTAGACCAAGTATAATAAGGCAAAAATAACTCGCTGTTTGGTCTTCCAAATGCCAAGTTGTAGCTTGACGTCAGTGTTACCAAATACACGAGTCTGTTCGCCCCCAGCTCCAATCACTTTGTAGATACTTTCTGGCTCCCTTACCCGCCATTTTGGCACCATATTACAACGGATAATCGCTCTGGACGTCTGGGTGTCTACACCCATTTGAGTCTTCTTGTCGCTGATGCATACGTCTACAACCAGCGTGTTGCCAGAATCGGTAACCAGTGAAACAATAATAAGAACATAATAACACCACAGTAGACAAACTCCCCACCCAGAAATCTTAGACTTGTGCGGGGGGAGCTTACATACACATATAGACAAACGACACCAACCATAATTCACCAGAAGCCGGCATTTTCACATTCGATTGAAAAAAGCTGACTGTCTTAATTCGGGACTGGAACACGCGACATCCTAGTCCAATTCTACAGGTTACTCACCTCGCAAACTTAGCTATTTGGCCTGTTGTGAAATAGTTGTCGACTTTGAGGCACTATCGTGGACAGTGAGCTCTCGTCCCATAAAGCTAGCTGCGTTTAGTTTTCCAGTACCTTGGTTAATGGTGATCTTGCAGCCCGGGATTCACTTCTTATATGCCCCACCTTGTCACAGATCCAACAGCGTATGCCACTCGTGCGATGACCTTGGGGCTGCTTATGGGGCGTGGGCTTCATCTGTTCAACTAGTTTCCTTAGTAGCTGCGCTGCTTCGGATGAATCTGCTCTATTTTCTTCCTCTGGGACTTGGAGACTGCAAACTCTCACATTGTCCTTTGAGGCTTGGTTGGCACTTCAAATTCTAGCGAATGTGTCAAAGCATCTTTCAAGTTTTTATGTCTCGCCATTCTCAGCGCCTGTTGGGTGCCCGTATCCCTGATGCCATCAATAAAAGTTTGCAGCGACAACTGGTTGAAAAATTCCGCTGGAGCTGTGGGGTAAGCTGACCGTGTTAGTCTCGCAACATCGGCTTCGAATTGCTGCTGACTTTCGTTCGATTTCTGACAGCGATATTTCAGCTTAGTTCGATATAGCTGTTGTAAATGCTGGTCGCCAAATCTCATTTCTAGCCAATTCTCATATCTTATGCTGCCGAAACTGTCTTGTTTTTCCTTTGGAATACCTTTTTGCACATCTAGGGCATCTCCTTTGAGAGCTACAGTTAACGACGTCGCTTTCTCTCTCTCGCCCCAACCATTTTCTGTAGTAGCAGCTTCGAACTGGCGTTGATAAATACCCCATGGAACTGAGCCATCAAATGTTGGAACCTTAATTCTTAGGACCGAGCTATCTTCGAGTCTGATGTTTCCTTTGGCCGGGGTATCACACTTATTTTCTAGTGATTGTATTATTTGCTGTACTTCAGCTTGTAACTCTTGCATAGTCCTCACTTCTTAGTCCGCTCGTCTACATTTGAAATAATATTCTCAATTCGGCTGGCTTATCCTTGCAGAATTTTCTTGGTTTCTTCGTCTCTTTTTCTCAGCTCCTCTATTGCCTCTTTGTCTCTTTTTCTCAGCTCTTCTTTCGCTGCTTAATCTCTTATTCTCGGCTCTCCTTACTATTCTTTATCTTCTTTTCTAACTTCCTCTTTATCTCTTTTCTGACTTCTTCTTTCACTTATTTAATCAATTTCAATAGCTGAATGTCCATATTGGCTTATACGCTACGTTTCCGAGGCAGAGATGTACTTAAAGCTGGTACACAGTTTATTCTGTCTCTAAGATACGACCAGTTAGTTATAAGTTACTTCTGACACTAATCTTTCAGATATTTCAGAAATTTCCACGTTGCTCAACGCATAATCCGTAAAATACATTCGTTACCTAACAGATGTGTGTAAAAACAATTCTTCTGAACAAGTCGTGCTACTCTGTGGATAAAATTTACAAGTAGACTCTCACTAAACTTTTTGTTATTTCGTTTTTTAGTTTTATGTACTTTTAATTAGTAATGTTGTTTTTCTCTTACCATATTATAAATCTTGTGTACCTGGTGTTTCCAAAAAAACAGTTCTGGTTTCAGATCTACATCCTGCAACTATCTTTTAAAGTTTTTTTTGTGTTTTAAAATTGTTGTTTTTTGCCTTTGTGTATTTAAGGAATGTTTTTCAATCTTTTTGTTGATCGTTTGTTGTTTGGATAACTACTTTCATGCGGTAACAATCACGCAGCAAGTTTCTAAGGCGTTTTAAACAATACTGTCATTCCAACTGTGAAGAATATTAATAAGTTTTTATGTCTTCTGTTGATTTAGTTCAGCACACTGAAATTATTTTTGCTTGCTTTTTCATTATTTATAATGAAACGTGGTTAGTTAATAAATTATTACTTTACATTGAAACGTTTCTCTTCTCAAAAAATGTTAAAATGTTTTTCTGTTAAAGCTACTTGTAGCAGTATGGTTCATAATGTACACAATAACTTCGACTCACTTGAAACCTCAGTATGGTGAACCATATGCAGAAGGGCAGCTGAGAGGTTTCAAGAAACACAAGAAGCCTTTATTAGGTGGTGGTAACCCCTGTGTTAATTTTCCCCCAAACAGGCAGCATCAACGTTCATTGGCTTGGAATTTACAATACGTTGACGTCTCCTATAACTACCACTACAATGTTAATTGTGGTGGGGGCAGCAGTGGGGGAAATGGGGGCGGTGGTGGTGGTACCATAGCATACAAACCTGTTCCCAGTGGAGTGCTGCTTAATACTTTGTTGCAAGGTAAGAATTTACTAGTAGATTTTAATTATACACTTTGAGTTTTTCTTTAAAATTCTTTTTATTTATCTGTAATCTTCTTTTAGTGAATTTTCGTAGAAAAAAATTCTCTTACACACTAGAGTGTGGTGTTGTTACGTGGATGATATTTTCGCGGTGTTTAACACAAACATTTGCGGAATAGAAGATTTTATTGCCAAATTAAACAATAAATTTGATTCTATAAAATTTACCTATGAATTAGAAATTAATAATAAATTACCCTTTCTAGATGTACTAGTTATCAAGAATAAAGACACTTTAGAATTCGATGTCTATAGAAAGGAAACCAGCACTCTAAGCTACATCCCGAACAACTCACATCATACGTACGTACAAAAAATGGCCAGTCTGAATTTTTTAGTAAATCGGTTAACTAATTTTCCTTTAAACAAAAGTAGATATACCAAAGAATTAAATTATATTAAGAACGTGGCCGAATATAACGGATACACTGCTTGCCTAGTGGAAAAATTAATCAACAAACAGAAAACAAAGAAAATCTTGACGGAATCAACGACGTTCAGAAGAGAAAAATAGGAGAAAAACTTTGTTTGCAAACCACTTGAACCTAGAATCACGAGGGGTCTAGACAGCATTTTAAAAAAAGTCAACTTACAGCTAACATTTTCAACAACAAATACCTTAAAAACTTGCTAGGTTACCCAAAAGACAAGGATAGCACGGACAAAATGTCAGGCATTTATGAAATAAGTTGTAAAGATTGTAATCTTAAATACGTCGGACAAACAAAAAGATCGATTGGAATTAGATTCAAAGAACACTTATTTCAATTACTTTACGGTACTGTAGATAAGTCTTCCGTCGCCCGACACATTTGGGATAATAATCATCACGTTGATAAAGGTAATCTGAAATTAATAAAAAATGTTAGAAATCCGAGACAGCTAAACGGGTTCGAAAGCGTATATATTGCGAAATATAGTTACAACAAAAAATGTATGAACGCTTCACCACCGCCAATTACGAGTCACCTGATCGATTGCTTTGTTAAATAAAATTCCCACGTTTCCGGCACGTTCTAAAGATAACATAATAATACAGTTATTGCCGCCAAAGGAATCTATGTTAATTTAGCTGTCGTTGAACCTTCTCAAAACTATTCCAGATGGACACTTTTTAGATAAGGTAGTAGGGACAGTGCAAAGACCTTGTCCGGCGATAAAAATACAATACACTGTGGAATTTGCCTGCGACTAGATTCCCATCTCAGTTCGATCTCTTTACCTAAGATCCGGTATATAAGTTGATGTTAGTTTTTTCAGTATTTAGAATGTTTCATCCTCTGATGACGCTAACTTGGTTAGTGAAACGATCGTCAGGTCTTTTAAAATGTGTTGTGGTGATTTGGGTTCTTCAAGTGTACTTATTAGTGCTCATCACAGGTTTCAATCTTCACTTAAAGTTTTAGGGTATATTTATTACAAAACCTTTAATTTCATCAAACACCTGGTATTGTGTGCTGAAATTAAATTAGGGGTTGAAGGTCTGGGGGCGGAATATTGTTGACAGAAATTTCGAAATATTTGTGTTGCTAAAACGGCGTAAAATGTATCAAAACCTGAAAAAACTTGATTCTGGACGGACATTTTTTGTCTTTGTCGGTCTGTCGGCTTCGATCTCTACGTCTGTCTGCTAATAGGCGCAATAACTTTCGAACGAATTGAGATATCATCTTCAAATTTGGTATCTGGTTAGTACCCAACAAACGAACGCTTCTAATTGTTTTTGGGTAAGATCTCTTCAGTGGGTAGGGGATAAATAAGGGGTGATTCGGTGAAAAATGACATTTTTTAAATAACACTCGCGTATCATAACGTTTCAAAAGTTTATGGGTACAGGAATACAAATAATTTCTTTGTGGTCAAATCTTGGGACCTAAGTTTATTCCATGAGAATGTGTTTCTGAAGAGAATAAATTATGACAGCTATGTGGAGGTTATGATTCAAGTTGCAGCACTAATTTTTAATTGTACAATGCATGTTTTTGTGCTGTCAGCGTTTTCGGGTTTTCAGGTCGGGTTAGGTCAGGTCAGGTCAGTTAGATCACCTCAAGTCGTTCAGGCCTGCTTGGTTGAGTATTTTGTGCATAAATGACAAAAAACGTTGTCTCTTCAACCCCTAAACAAGCTGGGGGAGCAAATTAAAGTCCTGGAGAGGGAAGAACGTTACTAAGAGAAAATTTTGTTGCAAAATGGTTGCTTATTTCTATACTTCTTCCTCGACTTCTGTCCAACTAAGCTGTTTTTATCGATGTTCCTTTTTATTTCCTTACATCCCTGCCCCACCCCAGCACCTTTGTTCACTCTGGGTCCCGTAACTTTTTGGTGGAGACTTTCCCGAAATTACATTCTCTTCGTAAAAGCACAATTTTATTTGGTCGGTCATCATTAAGCAGAAGACATTGAAGTGAAGATTTTGTTGAAACCGCGTTTCTCTAATGAAGTCCAGATTTAGTGAGGACTAGTAATGTGAATTCCTCCGATTAAAAATGCCTTCCCTGGTAAATTTGCTTTCGTCGGTCCAAATAAATTTCTTCAGAAAATTTGGATCTTCTTGTGAATGAATTAAGATGATCTCACAGAAGTCTACAGGTTTTGGAAGATAATTTGGCTCGATGGATTGAAGTGTCGCAAATTTAGAATTATGGTTATGCAAAATGATTTTTATAGATTTGTAAGCTATTCCTTTTTCAGCAGAATGAAGTGACGCCTGAGGATTTGCCGAAAAATATGGCAGGGCAATTATTTGATTGTCCTCATTACATCTTACAGGTTTAATTTGAAGTACTGGCTTCTTGCTTCTTTAGGTAATCGTTGTTCATGAAATTATCTTTTAACCTCTTGTATTTCTTCTCATTCAATGGAACTATGTTTAAATACTGTTCGTTGAAGTTTATGCATGTTCTATAAATAATCTTATCACACTAGCCATATGCATGAAAGAACAAGTTGAAAATTTGCTGATTTGTATAAGACTTTGCCATTTCCAGATAACAGATCACGCACATTATCAATATGACAACAAACTTACAAACAGATAGTTATATTTTGACAATCGGTCTAGACTGTTTGGAAGCATGGCATACTGATAATGAGAAATATGTTTTCATTGATTGTTGTTGCCCTTACTTGGTGAAACTGGTCCATACTACATACAGACCTGGAGACTACTTCTCTGGCTTCACTGTTGGTTTTCGTTTCTGTAGGTGAAGGACGTAGCCAGCGCGTAAGATAACTGGAACAAGCGGCCCTTATGTATTCTAGATGTTCTAGGATGTTCTTCAACGTTTCTGTGTCTAGTTTCCCTACTTGATAGCATCCTCAGACGGTTAAAAATTGAATTAACACGAAACAATGACAACTACAAATAAAAATCTGTTGCTATCGTATGATGTTTTTATCAAAAATCTCATCGAAATTGAAAATAAAATGAAACACGGATGACGGATGAGGCTTAAAAATGTCTACGTGATGTATGTCAATATTTAACATAAAAATGGAACTAGCCTATAATAACTATAATAACATTTACAAGAATCAAATAACTAAACAATAACAGTAACAGTAATAAAACAGACTCTATACAATGAAATTATCGACATACATCAACTCATTATCTTATTACAACTTTTTTCAAACAATAGTAAAATTTATTTTCTTTGACCTATTTATTTTGGAAAAAGGATATCCAAGAAAAGGGAATTCATTAAATTAGTTTGCTCATTTAAAACAAGTCAGCTTTTGTCGCGTGTGTGCCTTTTGACTTCTAAAGCTTAAAAAAAGTCTAGTTTACGTTTGTCATTACAAAAATGTTGTGGTTGTATGCGGTTATTTACTGTAGATCAATGTTCGGTATCAATAATATGTTTTCCAAATGTAGATTTGTCAGCCTGGTTATTTCTAAATGCAGAAATGTGTTCTTTGTATCGGGTGTTGAAATTTCTAGAAGTTTGACCTATTTAGATTGCGTTACAATGTGTACAAGCCAATTTATCCAGCTTTTGTCAAGAAACAAGATATTTCTTTCGCGTTAAATAACAAATCACGCGTCGTGTTGTAAGATCTAAAAGCTACCTTTGTATTTGGACAGGTATTTAAAATTTTTGAAATGTTCTCTGAAATGGCTCCAAAATAAGTTGTCGAAACGCACCTGTTGTCTTTTTTGTCTGTAATATTTGGATGAATTAAATTAATTTGTATTCTTTTCTCTCAATCATTTTCTCTATTATTTTAACAAGGTAGCCGTAAGTACACTTAGAGAACCCAGGACACCACAACACATTTTAGAAGACCTGATGATCGTTTCACTAACCAAGTTAGTTAACCCGAATTTCAGGTTATATTTTCTGGTTCACTATATTATATTTGTAACACGCCATCGAGTTTTGCCCACCCTGTATATCCACAACGGTACCCCCTTAAGGGTGGTGATAACAACCCTTATATTTTAAATAGGGAACATGGGTCGAGTGTTACATCATTTGAAAGCTCTTTCTTTTATGAATTCAGCACACTAATTATTGGAAGTTTTATCAACTCGTTTAAAAATTATTCACAGTTGGAGTTGCAAGAACGTATTTCATTCATTGTGATAAGAAATGCACTAATTAGTCAATTTTTTGTTAAAAAAAACTAAAAAACAAAACAAAACGTTCAAAAATGTGTATTCAGTAAAGTAAGTGTTCAAATTGTTGACCACGAGCTTCCATACAAAAGTACAAATATTGTTTAAAACGAGCTCTGACATTCTGGAGCATTTGTGAAGTTATTAGACAGCATTCTTCAACAATGCGTCGTCGTAATTCTTCCAGAGACTCCGGTTCTGTTGCGTAAATTCTACTTTTTAAATGGCCCCATAGAAATAAGTCTAAAGCAGTTAAATCCGGTGATCTAGGGGGCCACTCAATAGCTCCATCTTGTTGAAACACTAATTGATTTTCTTGAAAGCGATCATCATTTTCAACGATGTCAATTAGTAGAGGGTAAACGATATCTTCTAGTAACTCCAAATACGTTTCGCCATTCAAACTGCCATCAAGAAAAATTGGTCCGATTAAACGGTCTCCAAAAATGCCAGTCCAGACATTCAATTTCTGTGGAGTTTGAGTGTGGACTTCGTGAAAATATCTTGATTTATTATCTGCCCAATAAGGACAATTATGACTATTGACTGTAGAGTTTAAAAAAACGTACACTCGTCTAAAAAACAGATATTGAACAGAATGTTCCCGTTATCAGCTATACGTGCA
The DNA here is from genome assembly GCA_964006375.1 of Tillus elongatus. Taxonomy (NCBI): domain Eukaryota; kingdom Metazoa; phylum Arthropoda; class Insecta; order Coleoptera; family Cleridae; genus Tillus; species Tillus elongatus. Next base: position 14,587,374 of record OZ023268.1, on the reverse strand, counting down.
GTCATAACTTCACAAAACTCCAGCCGCCGATCAAAATCATCTTCATTCAGTTGTTGTACAAGATGAATTTTGTACGGCTGAAATTTATGATGCTTCAATATTCGCTGAATGGTTCTTCTTTTGATATTTGAAACAGTGGCCAATTTTCTCGTGCTCAAAGTTGGGTTTGCAGCAATTTGTCCTAAAACTTCAATCTGAGTAGCCTCATTTTTAACCGCAAATTCACGTTCAGGATCGCGTTTCTTGTTGGCTACTGAACCACTTTGTAGAAACTTTGCAACTAACTCCAAAATGTTTTTTTTGTTAACATGTCTGTTCGGATATCGTTCATTAAACAAATTTGCGGTACGGTTGGCACAGTCATCGTTCTTGAAAAAAAGAGTAATTATTTTAACTCTTTCTTCTACAGAATACACCATTGTAAAATTAATTTTCGGTAATATAAACTGAAATAATAAACCACGTTTCTCTTATTCCGATAAGAAATGTTCTGATAGTCAATTTTTTTTTACAAACCAACAAAACATTGACTATCAGCACATTTCTTATTACAATGTATGAAAAACGTTCGTGCAACTCCAACTGTGAATAATTTTTAAACAAGTTAATAAAATATCAAAAAAAATTAGTGTGCTGGATTCAGAAAAGATATAGCTTTCAAATAATGTAAAACTCGACCCATGTTTCCTATTTCAAATATAGGGGTTGTTATCACCACCCTTAAGGGGTTGATGTGACAAAGTTGAGTTTTATGTCATAACATATACCCCTCAATATTAAAATAGACGTGTTTCAGAGTTTCTTTAAAAAAAATTATCTAGACGCAAATCTGTCTGTTTCGTTTTCAATGCGCCACCCTATATAAACTGCAAACAAATGACAAAAACTGAAGATAAAACTGAGTTAAAGCTTTTTGTTCTTGCACTACTATCTTGCACACTTTTTTTATTTTAAAGGTATTCTTGGCAGCCCAGGCGTTCCAGCGAATCCTGGATTTCCAGTTAACCCAGGAAACTATCCAGCAATCAACAATCCGCCACCTTCCCCAAACGTACCTGCATTAACACAAGTACAAACGCAGACGCAGAACTTGGCAGCAAGTGGAGGTCTCTTCAATGGACAAGGTATATCTGGCTTGGCCTCCCTTCTTCCTAGTCTATCAGATATAGGGTCTGCTGGAGGACAATTAGTGCAGTCCTTTGGTAACGGTGTTAGCTCTGTTTTCGGTGGCAGGCCCCCAGCTGGTGATAGTAGTGGTAGTAATGGTAGGTGATGGTAAAATGTAGATAAAGTTTACACCAAATACACTCTCGAGAACCCTAGTTTGCGACCCCAAAAATTTCCTTCCAATACATAATTGTCCAGCAAAAATAATCCCCCAAGACACTTCTTATTCAAACTGGAAATAAGTTTCTAATTTTGTTGTACAACATTCAGGGTAACTCCAAGGTGTATTAATCAACATTCATTGCGTAATTTACCTTTTATTGTACAGGAGATACATACTAACAAAAGCATTGAAATATTTTGACTAACAATCACCAAGTCTTGAAATGTATTCTTTAGTTGAACATGTTCTAATTGCATATATTTTTTAACGTTTCAGGTAGCAACCAAAACATCTTAAGTAGCTTTGGTAGCCTGTTTGGTAGCTTCTTCAACAGACCTAGTTATAGTAGCTCCAGTAGTTCTAGTAGTTCCGTCGGCACGCCAGCTGTCTCTAGCACCACTATAGACCCTTCTGACATTATTTATAACGATGAAAAGCCAGTTTACGAGCCCCATGACCAGATAACGGAAGTCTACAGTAACCTCAGACCTGGTCAGTATGTGGTGGCTAGTCATCCCACCTTTGGTACTTTCGTTAAAGACGTTACAGACTTGAACCCATTTAAACTACTGACTGACCTGTTTAAAGACGCCATTGGATACTTTGTAGACTAACTAGTTTATTCTCAGGTGATATTAGTAGGTATTTGACATTGTGTAACTTGCCAACTAACACCTAGATTGTAGATTGTAGATGGTTTAATGAGTCGTATAAGCCTTTAGCCTTTCAGCGCTGCGACCCCAATGCGTCGTTTGCGCATGGCTCTTTTCTCTAATGGTTCCCAAAAAGTTTAGACTTTTTATGTAATCTACTATCTTTTTGGGATCCATTTACCTATTTTAATGGCAGCCTTTGGGTGAGGGTAGGCTCACCGATGGGACGTATAGCTCTCTTCTAAATGGAGTCCACAATAGCAAGTGTAGAAGCGGCATCGGCATCCCAGATGTGGGAGCAGTATTCGAGGTTTGGTCTTATTTTTGAAGTATATAAGGTATAGAGATTAGCTAGTGAAAAGTATTTGCGAGTCCGGAAGAGGAAACCTAATTTATTAGCAGCCGCTTCTGCAATTGTTGTGACACGTTGGTGCCAATTGAGATTTCGATCCACAGAAATGCCAACAAGTAAAAAGGACTCATTACCTTGAATACCTTGGTTGTTCATTGTGATGGGTCTACGGCTGGTGTATCTCTTATAAGAAAGAAAGCAAGACTGAGATTTGGTGGGGTTGAATTGTACAAGATTTCTACTTCCCCAATCTAATATTTTTTGGAGATCCACGGAGACTGAACCCTCCATGTGTCTGCGATCTTCATCTAATTGGGCTAAAAAGACCGGTTTAGAATATTGCATATTTGAGTGGAGGGTTCTGTCGTCCGCGTAACTGTAAACTGGGTTGTATGTGCTAGAGAGGAGGTCATTGATGTGGAGAAGAAACAAAGTAGGGGCTAAAGCTGAACCTTGAGGAACTCCTGCATTAATTGGATACAGTTTAGAGGAGTGGCCATCCACGACAACAGAAATGCTCCGGTTGGAGAGGAAATTTGCTGTCAAGGTACAGAGTTTTGGTGGTAGGCCATAGGCCGTAAGTTTATTAATCAGCGCTGCATGCCAGACCTGGTCGAATTCTTTGGATATGTCTAAAGCGACAATCTGGGATTCACCGTGTAGTTCCATAAACTTGTTCCAAGAATGGGTGACAAAGGAAAGGAGGTCGGCAGTTGATCTGCGCTGACGGAATTCATACTGCCTGTCATGGATTAGACTGTGTTTTTCAAGAAATTTTAGTTATTTCGTGTTTATATACATTTCCATCACTTTAGAGACGACTGAAAGGGGAGAAGTTGGCCTGTAGTTTCTAGCAAGGGCTTTGAAACCTTTCTTGGGGACGGGTTGTAGTCGAGAAATGTTACAGTTACTAGAGAATATGCCTCTATTGTGAGATGTCTGACACAGACGAGTCAGGACAGGAGCAAGTTCTGGTGCGCATTTTTTTAAATAATTGCTGGGATCTCGTCAAGGCCAGAATCTTTCTTGGTATTAAGGAAAGAGAACATCTTTCGTACCTTTTTAGTTTTGAAAATTATATCCGTCATTTTATGCGCGACATTGGGACTGTTGGTGGTTAAACATTTGGAGGTCGGTTGAGAGTAGAATTGCCGACGAACAACGAGGCAAAAAGTTCAGCCTTGCCCAGGGTGGTAGAAATAATTTAATCCCCTGAAAGAAGAGGTGGGAACGTGCTCTTGCAGAAATTATTCTCAATAGATTTAGCAAGAGTCCAGAAGGGCTTGCTGCCGTTGGAACTTGAGAGGACTTTGTTTTCGATGTGGTTATTAAACGAGTTTTTTGACTCGGAAAGAATGCGGACATAGCGGTTTCTTGCGTCGCTAAATGCTTGGCGGTATTCTTGACTGGGATTGTGTAGAAACGTTTTGTGAGCTTTGACCTTTTCAAGTCTGGCCTTGTCACAGGAGTTAAAGAACCAGGGATTTTGAGTGGCTAAAGAGGTTTTTTGTGTACGTGGAATAAATAATTCTATGCCAGCTTGGATAATTTCGGAGACGTTTTGTGAGATATCAGAGGGGTCAGGATGAGAGAAGCAGACAGACGCCCATGGAAATAAGGAAAAGTAGTCCCGCATTTTGTCCCAGTTCGCGGAGTTGTAGTACCAAACGATACGTGGGTGTGATGACTGTTGACCTGACCTCGGGTTGCATTGCGCAGCAAGCAGTGATCATGTCGTGGTCTGAGCAACCACAGGGGGCAGTGACTGATATCTTATAGTATTCAGGTTTTGTAGTAAGAACGAGATCCAAGGGATTTGAGCTGTGTGTTGGGATGCGAAGAAAGTAAGTAGGTTGCTCAACCATATTGGCTAAATAATTTCTGACTGCAAAGTCTCTGCTGCTCTCCCTTGTGGATCGGTTTTTGAAGATCCTAGCCATTCCTTATTATGGACATTGAAGTCACCAAGTATAGTGACCTCGGAGGAAGGATATTCAGAAATAAGATGGTCGGTTTTTTCAGAAAGGTAGTCAAAGAGTTGGACAAAGTTGTTGTCAGGTGACCAGTAAATTCAACAGATGAATTTAGTTGCAGCTCTAAGAGAGAGTTTTATACATAGTATGTCTTTTCTTCCAGCTTATAAATTGGGGAGTCTGGTGCAAGGTAGATTGCTACGAACGTATGCGCACACGCCTCCATGCAATCTAAAGGAAGTAAGGAGCTCGCACCCCGGGAAATTAAGGTGATTAGTGGCTGTTTTGGCACTGATCTGGGTTTAGGTGAGGAAATGGATTTGGGGCCTATTAGCCTGGAGAAAACGGTGGACGAAGTTCAGGTTAGAATTTAGGCCACATATATTCTAGATGGATATGTTAAATCTTGATGATGGCGCCCCCTGTACACCCCTCTCCGGAGATCCGAATGGAGGGGTATATTACCTCCGGAATCTTTTGTACAAGGAGTAGCCATCATAATGTTTGTTTATAAGGGAAATCGACTCATACACCAGAACCGGAAACGTCCTTTGGGACTTCAATTGATGTAAGGGGTGGTACCACCTCGGGCGTGAAAAAATTCTTTACCATCACGTAAAGGAAAATTCCACTACCACCTGCTTGACTCCGATCAGTCGCCTCGTACGAGAGGCAGGAGTTACCATGGGCCTATTCTTTTAGTTAGTCCCCGGACCCACATTTGATCTGATAATAAAATGTTTTGTCTGCCTTACGCCTGGCGTTTTCCTCCAGTATAACAGCATTTAGTTCCTCTCCCAAGCTCATTTTCTATATGGCTTTTTGGTCCATAATAGGGCTCTGGACGCTATAATGGTGTTATGGGTGGCCTTTTTGCAAGGCTATTTGATTCCTTATTTCTTTCAATGCCTTGATGTCCTAGAACCCACATCAAAGTTACTTTATTCTTCGTAGCCAGTTGCATCAAGGGTTTGTTGCAGTCCCGGGTCAGTTTAGATTCGCTTTTGAAAGATTTATCTTTAGGGCTACCTGACTGTCTAAGAGGATATAATTCACTCTATTTCTGAGTCTTATTTGTATGCACATCTCTATACAGAGATTTGTAGCATGCATTTTTGCTATTTACGCCGCCAACTAAGTATCTATCTTCATAAATCTGCCAGCGTTCCATGTATTATCTACAGTCTCATGCCAGTCTCCTTCTTCTTGACATAGGCCAATCCCAGAGCTCTCTTGATCATGGATCTTCCGAATCTTTAAACGATACTCGCAAACGATACTCGCGAAACCATCCAGCGCTGATCTGCTGTACAAGTTCTTGACATGCTTCGGGCATATATCTCTCCCCACGCAAGTTAACAGGAAACATATTCTGGGTGACAATAAGACTGAACAGCTCGACAACATTCTATAATACTTTAGGACGTTGGCCAGCCTCGCCGAAGATGGCTCCTTAGTTATCTGAAACACGTAGCGAATTAATAAAAATGGTATTGTCTGGAAAAAAGCCTTTTCATTGACCATTTTATTATGTCTATCCCAGAGTGTTTGACGTTTAAAAGTGAAATCATTTCATTATGTTTGCTGAAAAACCAAACGCCTGAGCATGGAGTGGCAGAATTCAGGCTCTCCAAAGCCCAAAAAACAAGAACGAGCAAATAAAAGATCAAGAACATGCTTATTTGTTTCTTTGATAGCCAGGAAATTGTCCACAGAGAGTTTGTGCGTCAAGGATAGACAGTGAATCAACATTTTTACCGAGAGTTTCTCGGAAGACTCCGAAATATGGTAATGCGTGTGAGACCAAATATCAAGAACGATTGGATCCTGCATCATGACGCCTTGTCACACAGCAATTTCCGTAAACGAGTCTTTCGCCAATAAAAACATTACTGTTGCTCCTCAACCTCCTTACTCAACTGACTTAAGACCTTGTGAGCTTTCGTCTTCTAAGATTCTAAAAAAATTTATGTCAAGGGACATCTTTTTAGGAGACTCGAAAACATTCAAGAGTAGTTTTGAGGGCGACTAAAATCAATTGTTCAATTACTTAATTTAGAGACCTCGTTTAAAAATAAACCTTTAACAGATCCATATATACCATCTATTGTATACAACCTAAAAATATCATTCCAGGACTTACTGCGGATATTGTCCACGGCCTAGACCAGCCTGCCTTGTCCTTTTGTATTATTGATACGTGTGGATCGTCCATTGACCACGCGGGACTCAGATGGAGATAGATACAGCGACAGAGTTGCTTTATTGTCTTCTGATCCCCGATAAAATCCATTACGTATAATCACGAAAACACATGAATCCCTCTCTAGCCGGTTAAACTGCTAGACGTGGGCTGTTTTAAATTTTCTGCAGTTACCTTTTGTCGAACTTGTCTAGTACTAGGAA